>JAWQFJ010002014.1:97648-146089 GCA_034096865.1 Theodoxus fluviatilis
ACAATCCATTAAATTTAGGGAGTTATCTGTTATCTAGTTTTGGAATTGGGACCATGCAGAGATGTTATTGTAGCGCAGTAGGCCACTGTTTGTGGCAAGCCAGTGTATGTGTTCCACACATGGAGACCACTAGCAGGCACTAAATTGAACTAAACTTTGTAGCTTCAAGCCTGGCTAGCAGAACATGCTGCCTGAATTATACAGGCCATGGAAGAGCTGCTATCTATTAAAAAACCACTGTAAGGGATTAAAAACTAATGTTTACAATTTTAACAGAACAATCTCCTAAATTATAAAGGCCACATCAAGGGTGTACCTCCATGAACTACTCCTCACCCCACTTCACCTCCGACTGTGACTCCCATCTGGGGTATAGGCCGCCAATCAGCTCCCTCCAGGCATCACGGTTCAGGGCGAGTCTTTCCAGTTGCCCCCACATCTTTCCCATCTGCTTTGCATCTGCGTCCAGATGACGGCGCTAGGTGTTCCTAGGTCGCCCTCTCTTCCTCTTCCCCTGTGGGTTCCTCGTGAGGGCTTGCCTGGGGATGTTGGAAGCAGGTCTGCGAAGGGTGTGGCCTATCTATCGCCAGCATCTCTGAAAGACGTCTTCCTCAACTGACTGTTGCCTGGTTCCCAGCCACAGTTCTTCATTGCTGATTTTTTTTCTGACCAGCGGATCTTGAGGATCTTCCTGAGGCAGGTGTTGATGAAGACCTGGATTTTCTTCATGGTGGTGACGGTGGTTTGCCAGGTCTCTGCTCCGTACAGCAAGATCGGCTTCACGATGGTATTGAAGACCCTGATCTTTGTAGTAGTACTTATTTCGCTGGATCCCCAGATCTTTTTCAGCTGATGGAAGGCTGCTCTGGCTTTGCCAATACGGGTTCTGACATCTGCATACGTTCGCCCCTTCTTGTCTACAATGCTGTCGAGATACGTGAAGCTGTCCACATCTTCCAGCGCATTGCCTTCAACTGTGATAGGTGTGTTGTTGGATGCATTTGTCTTGAAAACCTTGCTCTTCTCTCTGTTGATGTGGAGGCCCAGGCCTGCTGAGTTGTCCGCAACAATGCTGGTCTTTTCCTGCATCTGTTGTTGGGTATGAGAGAGGAGAGCCAGATCATCTGCAAAGTCAAGGTCGTCTAGCTGTTTCTAAAGAGTCCACTGGATGCTGTTTCGTTTCTGGTAGTGCTGGGTACCGGTACAGAGGACCACACCGGTTTTTTACCGGTATTTTTGCATTTTACCGGCACTTTGTACCGGTGTACCCCGCTGACGTCATGCTGACCAATCCTTACGATGACACATGCACTTTAATAGCCGTTGACAATGACATATGAGGTTGCGCAATAGTTATCAGTGCATCAGAAAACGGAAGGAGGATTTGTAGATTTGAGGATTTGAGAGAGAGAGAAAGAGAGAAAATGAGAAGGGTTAGAGGGAGGAGAAAGACAGGTGTGTGAGAGAGAGGGACAGAGAGGGAGAAGGAGAGATGTAAAATTAAACCTACACAGTTTTTTTTTCTTTTCTTTATTAAAAAAAGAAGCAGTAAATTAATTAAATTTTCAAGTTTTCTTGCATAATACAAAGCATATTCAAAAGAAAATCAAAGTCAAGCATCTTTGCTTTAAATCAGACATTTCAACATTTTAAAAAGAACCAAAGCACTAAAGTTTGGAAACTCAACGTCATATTCAAGTGCATCGTGCGAGGTTTTGAAGTGTACATTGAAGAGTGATGTCTCCTCATGTGTCATCTGTGCTTGCATTTTGACTTGGGTGTTGCATGTTGTGCACACAGCAAATCTCTCATCAATTTGGTTGTCTGATTTCCGTTTTTTCAATCCAAAAAACCTCCACATGGCTGATTTGCCCCTCTTGTTCTTCACCACCGTCAAAGAATTGTCCGCCATGGTTTTTTGTGACCTATTACAGTTATGTCCCTTGCTGTACGTACCGGTACAGTTGGCTGTACCGGTACGGCGTACCACGTCAATGGGCACCGGTTTTACCGGTATTACCAGTAAGTACCGCCAGCTCTAGTTTCTGGTCTGTCGACATCTTCATGATCCAGTCGATCGTTAACAGGAACAGGAAGGGTGAAATCAGGCAGCCTTGTCTCACTCCGGTTTGTATTTCAAAGGTGTCGGTGAGTTGTCGGCCATGAACCATCCTGCACGTCATGTTTTCGTATGACTTCTTGATGATGTTCGTAATCTTTTCCGGCACTTCATAGTGTCTCAGTAGCTTCCAGAACTACTAGCAGCACAAAAATGAAGTTGGCTGCACCATCATGTAGCATCAGGCCAGGAACCCAGAATGCACTGCCTGAATTATGCTGCATTGTATTGTGTTCATCGCATTGTGTGCATTGGTTCATTTCTTATTCTGTGTGATAAATTTCATCAAAAAGTTCAAAACAGGTTTTGATTAAATTTGGTGAAAGGTAAGCTTTTCATCCAAGGATCAACAATCCATAAAATGTTTGGGAAAAATTTTTCAAAACTAGTTTTGGAATTGGACCCATAAAGGTAATTTGTGGCTTCCTTGGTGGGGGTTTGTGCTCTCTAGTCTCACTTTACTTTGCCTTTGACTCATTATTGAGTCTTACAGTCTGAGTTGTGTGTTTGATGTTAGAGTGATTTCACCAACCTAACACTTTGAAAATTCATTTGTGTGTTCTCTTCTTGCAGGCAACTACAAAAATGCTCATGACGTGCTGTTCAGCATGTATCAGGAGCTCAAGTCCCACAAAATCAAGATTCCCTCTGAGATGTCAGCAAACCTCATGATCCTTCACAGCTACATCCTTGTCAAGGTGGGATTTTTATGCAGTCATTTTGTTAATGTTGAAGCCTACAGAGTAACTGCTGACAGATAATGTACCCCTTTCAGTGCATCACACTGGCAACAAAGCAAGGGCAAGTGCCCTTTTACTTGATTTTGGGATGAAACTGGGGGAAGAGGAAGTGGCATCTCAGCTAGAAAATAATCCCTTGATAACTTTATTTAAAATAATAAATTGGAAAAAGTTAACATGATGCGCAAATCCAGTTATGGGCAGCCAAATACAATAGTTGAAATAGCATTGTGACACAGAGCATGGGGGCATGGCGCGTTATGAATAGAACTCAGCATGCAGAGTACATAGGAAACAAGCAACTAATCATAGTGAAAGCCAACTCAGAAGGATAAGCCTGCTTCATGCATTCACCCTTCACCTGCAGTGGAATTGGAAAGCCATGCCATTTACAAGAGGCCCTTTTCAGCTTTTGGGGAAATGTTTCTCCCAGAGATGAAAGACTCATGTTTAAGTGGGACAGTGGTGCCATAGCTGCTGTTGAACTTTCATTTTCGTTTTGTTCCTTGACCTCCAAGCTTTGTGAAAATTTCCATGTTCTCAAAGCTTTCTTAATATCTCGTCCAGACCATTTTAATGTTTATCCCTCATAATATAATACTCTGTTTTTCCTGCCCTATGCCGAGTTGACATAGAAACATGTTCTGTCAGCCCTGTAGTCATCTGTATCCTTGTCTTCCCCTAGCTTCTGCTCTGATTAGATGAGAGAGAGTGAGAGAGAGAGAGAGAGAGAGAGAGAGAGAGAGAGAGAGAGAGAGAGAGAGAGAAGGGGGGAGGGGGAGAGGGAGGGAGGGAGGGAGGGAGGGAGGGAGGGAGGGAGGAGGGAGGGAGGAGGGAGGGAGGGAGAGAGAGAGAGAGAGAGAGAGAGAGAGAGAGAGAGAGAGAGAGAGAGAGAGAGAGAGAAATTCTGCTAGATCCTGTATTTTAAAATTATTTTACTCTGCTTAGGCTTGTGTGTGTGTGTGTGTGTGTGTATGTGTGTGTGTGTGTGTGTGTGTGTGTGTGTGTGTGTGTGCATTTGTGTTTGAAGACATGAAAGATTTATATCATCAGAAGCTTTTTCTGTGTCTTGAATAGATTTTATGTGACTTTCCAGATTTATGTCAAGAAAGGTGATCACCTGAAAGGAGCTCGCATGTTGATCAGAGTTGCCAACAACATCAGCAAATTCCCATCTCGTAAGCTGCGTTTTGCCTTGCGGGCCCTTTTGATAATGTCATGCTGGAAACGTTTTGTTGGGGATTACATGTGACTGAAACTGTTCTTGGATTGCAAAGCTCATATTCATGAGCGTCAGCTACATCTTCAAAGGCTTTGCCTTATTTTTTAAATGTATTTAGCATAATGGAGATTGATGGCCTGAAAATAGTAAATGACTTCCCAGTCATGCCTATAACAAATGAAATGGATAATTGAAATTGCATAGTAGTCTCTGTGTGTTTTCATGTGTATGTGTGTGTGCGTGTGTGTGTGCATGCACATGTGTGTGTATGTGTGAGATTGTGTGTGAGAGAAAGAGAGAGAGAGAGAGAGAGAGAGAGAGAGAGAGAGAGAGAGAGAGAGAGAGAGAGAGAGAGAGAGAGAGAGAAGACAAAAATGGGAAGGCAATAAAATGTGCATGGAGTTGAGACAAATGGAGCATAGTTCATTAGTTATGGACATCCTAAAAAATTAAAACTCGGGCTTTTGTTTGAAATATCAATATGCTCAGGAATCTGAAACTTTCCATCATGAATTCAAGAGATGACTTGTTTGTTTTCAGATATTGTTCCCATCTTGACCTCTACTGTGATTGAGTGCCACCGAGCTGGTCTGAAAAACTCCTCATTCAGCTATGCTGCCATGTTGCTTCGTCCCGAGTACCGCAATGAGATTGACATCAAGTACAAGAAGAAGATTGAGATGATAGTGAGGAAGCCAGACCGCACAGAGGAGGAGGAGCCCCTGACACCCTGCCCTGCCTGTGGCTTCCCGCTGCCTGAGACAGAACTCAGCTGCCCAGAATGCAAGAACAACTTGCCCTACTGCATAATCACGGTCAGTATAGTGTTTTCCGCCTCCTCTGTCCCATGTAGTATTCCATTTCTTTAAAATAGCCTGACCCCACATTGCTCCCCAGTCTGCCTGTTTGCTCCTTGCTTGATGGGTGTGGAATGGATATGATGTCTGATGAGTACTGTATTTATCTATGAGGGGATATCCTATGTATTAGATATTTCCATGTGGCAGGAAATTTGATATTTTGTGTTGATGTTCAAGGGATGACTGAAAGTTCCTCATACCTTTTTGTTTGACATGAGTTGTTCTATGAGTGTTTTTGTCTTCATGATTGGTTAGTGCCACTGTCCATGGAGCTGAACTGCTTTGCCTTTGATCATTTTCAGGGTCGCCACATTGCCAAGGATGATTTGACAGCCTGCCCAAGATGCGACTTCCCTGCTCTCCTCACTGACTTCATCAGGTGAAAATGGGATTGAAAACCTTCTCTCTCCTTCCACTGTCTCTGACACTCTTTTTCTCGCTTTGACTCAGTCTCAGATTCTTTCTTTATCTGTCTGTCCTTTCTGCCAGCCTGCCTGCTTCCCGGTCTCTGTCTCTCACATTCTTTCTCTCTCTGTCTGTCTGTCTCTGTCTATCTTGTCTGCCTGCCTGCCTGCCTGTCTCTCACACTGTCTGGATTTTTTTCCACTTGGACTCACCCCTGCCAGCCTTCCTCTGTCTCTCTCCCAAACTCTTTCTCTTACTTTAATTCTGTCTCAGATTCTATGTCTATTGGTCTCTCTCTCTCTCTCTCTCTCCTCTCTCTCTCTCTCTCTCTCTCTCTCTCTCTCTCTCTCTCTCTCTCTCCGTCTGTCTCTCTCTGTATGCCTCTCTCTCTCTGTCTCTGTCTCTCTCTCTCTCTGCTTGCCCAATTTCAACAAAGATTCTTCCTTATCAGTGTGCTTCTCATGCTGCAGCTTTAAATTACATGTGAAGTGCTAAAAACTAGAAACTAAACCCAAAGAAAGCATTGAAATAAATGGATAGAATACAGTTAACCGATTTGACTCATTTGGAAGAGGATGTAATACTGGGATTTTGAAAATTATCTGTGTCTAAGTGAGGCTTGGGGTTTGGAACTAAGATGGCTTTACAGGAGGACATCTTGCCCTTGTCGTGCATCTTCCTAAAGATTGCCTAGCCTGCTGAAGAAACATGCATAGATTTTCATAATTTTTTTAACAAGGGGAAAGTTGGGCTGGCCTTGTCTGATCTTTCAATGGTTTTCTTGCTGCCACTTTCCTGCAGATTGCTGGAGACGGAGGACACCTGCCCCATGTGCACAGAGAAAGTCATCAAGGAAAATCTACAGAAGGTGACAGACCCCAACAAGTACATCTTCCCTGAGGAGGGCACTGAATAACCTGGCATGTCCTCTCCCCGTCACTGAAGGAATTGTCCAAACAGCAGTGATGTAGTTTGGAATGTCTCTTTTGTCGTCATTGGGGTGACCTGCTCCGTCCAGACCAGTTTTGAGTCACATGCGTGTATATTTATTGTTAATTGATGGTGTAAATAAACAGAGCCATTCCTTGGTGAGTATAGTCATTTCCCAGCTGACCTGACCCAAGTTGTTTTGCTTGTAAGGGTCATGGTTTTGTGATAATGCCTTTGGTCAAATACAAAGGGAAATATTAGTTATTCTTAACTTCCATTTGTGCAGCTGTGGTTGAGCAATAGCTTTATGCTATTTCACAGATATAATGCAATTTTTACAGACTTTTTTTTAATGATTACACCACAATTTGGATTTGTTTTATTTTGGGTTTTTTAGTAGTAGTGACAGTCATGAACATGACATGGTGAAATGACAAAATCCTGGAAGTGGAAAATGCATATACATGTATGTGTATTTTTGGTTCAGTTTCTGGGAACTTCCTTTTTGGAATATTTTAGGCTGGACTACATTTAAGGCAATGCCTTTCTGCAGTGAGATGTGATCACCTCAGTTTTCTAAATCAAACTTTTAATTTTATTTTAATATAATTTTTTTACTTCTGGTGCAGATGTCTGAAATATTACATGTCAGAAATAGGTGATAACCTCATACTATTGATGGATCCCAGTTTACATCTGAATGACCTCTCTGTTGGACAACTAGATAGTTAAGACCAGATGTTATGTTGATGAAGATTTTTCCCTTAGTAAGGATAAAACAAGTGATGGTTTTGAACTTGGTCTACATCGAAGCCAAGACATATGGCAAAGAACTGATGGAGCTTTACACCTCCTTGTCAGCTGGAATGCTGCAGTCTCAGGGCTGTCAGAGCCGCTGCAGTGGGACTCACTCAGAAGGCCCCAGGCAGCATGGGTGTGCCACCTGGTTCATCATTCAGGATCGGTCAGGATGGGTCAGTCAGCTTTGCCCAGCCTTCCTTCAAAGTCCACATGGAGTGAGAATGTTGGTGATTAGTTGACTCTTGATCTGTTTGAACTGGAGGGAAAATGAGGATGTGCAGATAGGATGAAAACAGATTTGACTTTTGACAATGATGACTTGCATGTCTCAGTAGTGAAAGAATGTCTCGATGCTGTGTTACTGTCTCCTTTTTATTTCAGCTGAACATCTTAGTCATTCTGTTGCAACATGTGTTACAGCACCTGGGTGTTAACTGGAAGGTTTTGGGTTAAGTCCTTGCCTGAGATCCTTCTGTTAATCTGTCAGAGCTTAAGCTTCATGCTAGAAGCCGTTTCCATGTGGATGTTGGGAGGTTGAGCCAGCAGGGCACTCCTCCCTCAAAGGACACTTTGCTGTAAAGCTCGAACCTTGACACACTCTGGCTCAGGCACCGTGATCTGGATGGCAGCATGTGATATGTTCAGACAAATGATAAAAGTCTTCATGCCAGCAGTTTCTGAGAGCTTTTAGCCCATGAGGCAGCAGAACGGCATCAAACAGTGTTATGTGACAAGACTTGAGATTCACACGAGGTGAATTTTCAGCTGTGGTGGAAATCAAAAGGAATTGGAATAAATACACATTTCAAAGAATTATTTTACAAGAACTGTAAGTTGTCTGTGATGTAGCCTCAGCACAGTGAATCACCTTCATCATCTTGACCATTATACTGGCCTGCTGGACAACTGCACCCTAGATCTATTTGTAGTTTCAACATTGGTCGTTGAAACAAGGTCTTGAATGCAGCACCATTTCTTGCACAGTTCCTCTGGTCTGTACTGTTTGATTGACCAGTGGTTGGAAATGGGGGCACCCAAGAGCTGTATCTCATTATTGTCATCATTCAGACCTGATTATCTTTCCTCAGGTTTTGAAGGTTTGTCAGTGCGCGACATTCCAGTGATCATGTTAACTCCTCTGTGGATTCCAGATTGGGAAGTGGGCATCTTAAATTGCATGCTAAGCATGAGTTTCTCATGCTCCAGGCAGTGGCTGCTTGGTGCCCTAGCTTACAGGAACCTGTAGTCAAAGAGCTGGGAGGGCTTGCTGAGTACTCTAACCACAGCAGGCTCAAGTAACACTGTGCCATTGGAGAGGTTTGTTTGGGAAGGGAGTCGTTCCACTTGGTAGGGTATCTGGCCTTCCAGTCTGGCTAATCAAAATCAAGTTTGCATCAGTTGCCCATTGTGGTTCCTGGACAACTTTTCTCACATCCCTGGGCTTTGCACTTGCATTCAGATCTAGAGATCATTAATCTTTCTGTTGTGGGTGTATTTGTAGTGTCTTCTACCAGCGAGTTGTTCCTTTTTGTTCTTGACAACTTCTTACAATCCCCCCCTTGTACACCATTGGTGAAATTTTTTCTCTCTTTTTTACACGTCTTTAATGTGCCCTATGTTTATTCATCATGTACTGTGTAAAAAAAAATTCTGAATGCACTTTGCGCATTAAGATACAGTGTAACCGTGTGTAATTATGGTCGGGTATGGAAGGGAAGACTTCTTTTCTTCATTTCTTTTTAGTATATTATAAGATTATCCGAGGCTAAATGGGGTGAGAGAAATAATAAATGTTCCCTTTAAGTAGGGTTTCTTGTGATAGAGATCTACAAATCCGTGATACTGTTGGCATAACATGACTGTTGTGCTGATCTCTGAGTGGCAGGCAGGGAATGAGATGCCATTGCATAGTGGTGTATGCCTTGCAAATCTGGCCTTGATACTCCATCTTGAATGTACTTTAGACAGCTGGGTGAAGAACATGTAGGTCCTCATTTCTGCATTTCCCTAGAGGCTGTGAAGCCTTGGATGGGGCCTTGGCAGAACTGCACTTTTGTTATGGTCATCATCGAGTGGCTGTCCAGAGGCAAGAGATTAGTGGCGAAGAAGACGGCTGTGACGTTATGATGTCTGCGGAACTTTCGGCACAAGAATCTGCCACTTGCCATGATGGCGACATGTGATGGCGACATGTGATGGCGACATGTGATGACTTGCATTTTCACTCTTTTTCCTTCTCCACATGGCTGTTGATGCAGTGGTCATGCCTTTGGATCAGTGCCCTTTTAGTTTGCTTTTTGTTTTAATCATATACAATAAATGAAGGGAAAAAAAGTTGGCCTTGTGTTTGCTTGCCAGTGTCCATGTCATCCTATAGGCAGTTATTCTCAATCAGATAATGGCTTTGTGTGTGTGAAGAAGATAAAGAAGAAGGAGGAGGTGGAGGAAAAGAAGGAGGATATGAAGACCAGCAACATACTTTGTTTCTTTGATTTGCTTTAAGAGGGTGCCATGGTTTGGATGAAATAGAATTTAATTAAGAACCGTCTATGAAAGTAAGCCTATTCTGGGATGTGGTGCCACCTGGTGGCAGTCATGTTCATGCTAGGCCTGCCACTTTGCTTGATCACCTGACATCAAGAATCAGATGGAATGAAAATATGGCATAAAATGTGGTATGGTATCCAGGACCATTTCACAGGGAAGCGCAAATATAGCAAATTTTTCCATTTATTGATATCAATAGATTTGATCCTCAAATCAAGGCTTTTTGACAACACAAAATCTATGAAAAGATTATGAAATCTCATTTTATAATATATTTCTTCTGGAATTTCATCTTCACTTCTAACACACCTAATACATGCACACAGACACACATTCACTAGCATACGGTACTCTGACATAGACAATGTGCAAGCTTCATTGCATTCCTTGACAAAATTACAAAACTGAAGCAGATACCTTTGTTGGATGGAGTGATGTCAAACTAAAGAAATCGTGGATCATTACAAGGGTCTCCTTAGCCATCTATGTAACCCTTCAAGAGCTTAAATAAATCATCATTATCATCATCATCATCATATCAGACTGGCAGGATGTGAGTGGCCAGGTGGAGGGGGCAGGAGTGGGAAAAATGTCACAAACAGTTTAACTTGACCAAAATGTTTAATTAGCGTTTTTTGAAGTTTCACACACGATGATGAATCTGGTTTGCATGATCCGACACTGTGAAGTGCAATCCTCCACAACATGCAGACATAGGCCTACTTGCTTTGGAGTCCTGATGAACAGAACTGACAAGCCCTGGGGTCAATGACCATTTCTGGCCATGAAGGAATGAAAGAAAGACTTCAGGTGTTGACTGGCCAGAGTATCCTGAGGAGAAGGTAGTTGTCCAGGAGCGAGAACAATGGGCCTTTTGACAGACACCCTCCATGGCACACAGTGCTGCATCTGCCTTGCCATCTGGCTCTGTGCTGCCCTGCTGCTGGGACAATGGGCAGGATGTACACATTCCAATGTGGAGACTGAAATCTGGTGGTCTCAGCTTACAAGAACAGCCAGGAGCTGGTAGAGTTCTGTCTTTACCCCTGCCAAATGGGGCAGGAGTGGGTTTATGTGAGTTCCAACATTTCCACCTTGCCAGGATTTTGGGCCGGAATTGAAAGGTAGTGGGATGTGACTGGGAGACTCAATGGGAACACTTGGAGAAGCTGAAATACCAGCACCCATGACTTGTGTCTCAGAAAGATTCTGTGAGACTGCCTGACCTTGTAAAGACACCAAAGACTGTGCACTTGGACCTTTTGGCTGGTTGTTTTCACCAGTACCAACTTGAGCCTTGCGAGCCATGAAGCTAAAGATCCCAGGTGATTGCTGGTAGTCAGTGATGTTTGACACAAATCCACATGTTTGTGGTAAAGTTTTTGTGTATCCCAGTTCACCATTTTTGCCAGGAAACCCATTGAGTGTACAGGCTTTTGTATTGTCACAACCTGTAAATAGATACACATGAATGTGCGGCGGCTGTGCAGCTTGCTCTTGAACAGATTCGCCCGTTTCTGCTTGCATTTCTTTCTCAGGCAGCTCTTGATTGCTTTTGGTTTTATGCTTTGTATTTGGAGAAGTTTTTCTTTTGAGACTATTCTCAGCAGTGGCATTCATTTCATATTTTGAAGTCGATTTTATGTTAGCACTCTCCACTGCAGCCTGTATATCCAAACCGTCTAGGCATGCTTCGTTAGTTCCACTTTCTGAATTACATGTAGAGCGCCTTGATCTTCTGCCCGAGTAAGCTTGGAGATCCTTTACGGCAGCATCAGTTTCATTTTCTGAAACACATGAGGAGCGCTTTGAATCTCTGTGTAGTTTTCCAACATATGGTTTATCCGCAGCCGCACGTTGGGAATTTCTTCTGCCACTGCCTGGTTCGTTGTCCTTTTCTCGTTCACGTGAATTTTTAGATGAACGGCTAGTCCCACCAATTGAATGTTTGCGCGTCTTTGCAGTGCTGCCAGCTGTTGATTCATGTGCGCCATTTTTCGTGTGCGAGTTAGAGCCTTTTACATTTGATTTAGCTTGATTTATAGGAGGAAACGTTTGTGTTCGATTGGTTTCACGAGAATTTCGAGGACTCCGAGGAGAGGAACTCTGCGACTTTCCGCTTGAAGGTGTGGGTGCTTGAGCTTTTTTTTTAGCGGCATCAGTGGATACCTGGCCGGCAGCATTGTGGACGGAAGAATTGGCACCAGAATCATCATGGTTACTCGCCTCTGAGTCTGAACTGTCTCGGTAGGCGTTCATTCTCATGAGTGAGGAGTTCTCAGAACTTGCAATTGGGCTGCAGTTTAAGGTGGTGGAACTGGGAGATTCGGGCATGTTCATGTCGTTATATTTTGCAAATCCACCTTTCGCGATTTCTCGAGATAATCGTGGGGGCTCCAGGCTGACTCGCATTCCATCTTTTCCCGCAGTCTTGCGCGGCGTTCCGCCGCCGCGGACGGAGTTAGTCCGTGACGTTTCCCGATTAGTTTGCATCGTGATCATGCATGTTTCCACTAAATAAAAGAGTTTCGGGACATGAGGAAGCCACGGAGTCCAAAATCTTTCTTTGCAAAATATAAATCTCTTATCACTGATTTGGACTCATCTAATGGTAAAAAATGACCAGCTGAATTTTTTCAAAAAGTGTATACTGAACAGTACAAAATTTATCATAGGGGGACAATAGCATGCAGAGCTATCCACGAATGACAGAAAAACATAATGATCACATACAATTCCAGTCATCAATTAAAACTTTTCTGAGACGCTCACTAGACTCAGACTTGTGGGATTATTGCCCAGTCACGTGCCAAACAAACACGCGGATAAATGATAGGTACAATATGAATATAAGCAGGTCTAACTCGATCCGAGTTACCTCCCCGAAACACAACAGTTCCAAGAGGAAATTGATCAACATCACGGTTCGCTTTCATTGGCTGTTCCCTATTTGTTCAATACATCCTTTTCACGGAAAACTATGCTACAATTATTATTATTTTACTATTTATAACATTCTGGGATCAGAAATTGAGTTTTCAACAGGCCAGTCAGCTTGACAAGTGTAGTGTGCAAACAGCTAGAATCCCTGGTGAGGGATGAAGTTTCTAGGCATTAGGTTGCAAACAGTCTACTGTCAAGTTTTCAGCACGGTTTTGTGTCAGGTCGGTCCTGCACCACCAACCTATTGACTACACTAGAGAAATGGACTCAGATGATTGATGATGGTTTGCCAGTGGATGCTATATACTTGGACTATGCTAAGGCCTTCGACGCAGTACCGCATGAACGACTTTTGAGAAAAGTGGAAGCACTGGGAATTGGCGGTAAGATTCTCAGTTGGATCAGAGATTTTTTGTCGGATAGGAGGCAGACAGTCAGAATAAAAACCGCTGGCGCTGAACCTCCAGGTTTTGGAGAAGAAAAAAAGAAGATCGGGTTCGAACCCGCAGCCTCCGAGAAAAGAGGAGGAAAAAACGCACACACACACAAACACAAAAAACCAGGTGGGTTCGAACCCACAACCCCTCGAAAAAAAGTTTCAGTGCAGAATCGAACCTGGTCATGCATGACCAAGAGCCCAATGCTCTACCAACTGTGCCATTGTAAACTTGTAGGTATGTGAAGCATTTATAACGACCTTGTCATAAACCCTCGTGGTTCGTATTTTGCACTGTAAATTGTAGAAAAATGGATGATAGCATGAACTGTTTGGTATTTCATACGGATCTAACCCATCAACGTCAATATTCTATTCGTAGTATCGCATTTTGGCGCCTGCTGGTAGAGGTTCAACATATATCGAAGCGTTTTGCTGAAGTAGGAAAGATAACTCGGTTTGACTCGATGTCATTACGCTGAAATGGTCGTTGTCCCCAACATTTCCGGGTCAGGGATTGATTAAATCATCATATTTTTGTGACACTGAGACCAGACCATCAAAACAATTAGCACTAGGCCTTGAATCAAATCGTCGTACGAGATCTTACGTTGACTGCAAATGTACAACAGTGCCGCGTGATTGTGTCGACATTCAGTTAGTTCGCTGGGCCCGTATTCACAACGGCGATTTATCTTTTTAACACTCGATTTATCCCCTATCCCCGCGTTATCTTGATCGGTTAGATAAGGTACGCTCGTCAGAGGACCTAGGTTGCGCTTTGCTATATATACTGCTTTCTTTGTCGTCTCTTCGATTCTCTTAGATCGTAGATGACGTCATGAGATTACGTCAAAGCGGAACAGGCAGTTGGAATCGTCTGACTTTAGAGACAAGGGTAGTGAATTAGGCAGTACAGTAGTCGCCGCTTATTAAAAACACATTGGGACCGAACAAAAGTGTTTTTAATAAGCGGCGACTACTGTACTGCCTAATTCACTACCCTTGTCTCTAAAGTCAGACGATTCCAACTGCCTGTTCCGCTTTGACGTAATCTCATGACGTCATCTACGATCTAAGAGAATCGAAGAGACGACAAAGAAAGCAGTATATATAGCAAAGCGCAACCTAGGTCCTCTGACGAGCGTACCTTATCTAACCGATCAAGATAACGCGGGGATAGGGGATAAATCGAGTGTTAAAAAGATAAATCGCCGTTGTGAATACGGGCCCAGCGAACTAACTGAATGTCGACACAATCACGCGGCACTGTTGTACATTTGCAGTCAACGTAAGATCTCGTACGACGATTTGATTCAAGGCCTAGTGCTAATTGTTTTGATGGTCTGGTCTCAGTGTCACAAAAATATGATGATTTAATCAATCCCTGACCCGGAAATGTTGGGGACAACGACCATTTCAGCGTAATGACATCGAGTCAAACCGAGTTATCTTTCCTACTTCAGCAAAACGCTTCGATATATGTTGAACCTCTACCAGCAGGCGCCAAAATGCGATACTACGAATAGAATATTGACGTTGATGGGTTAGATCCGTATGAAATACCAAACAGTTCATGCTATCATCCATTTTTCTACAATTTACAGTGCAAAATACGAACCACGAGGGTTTATGACAAGGTCGTTATAAATGCTTCACATACCTACAAGTTTACAATGGCACAGTTGGTAGAGCATTGGGCTCTTGGTCATGCATGACCAGGTTCGATTCTGCACTGAAACTTTTTTTCGAGGGGTTGTGGGTTCGAACCCACCTGGTTTTTTGTGTTTGTGTGTGTGTGCGTTTTTTCCTCCTCTTTTCTCGGAGGCTGCGGGTTCGAACCCGATCTTCTTTTTTTCTTCTCCAAAACCTGGAGGTTCAGCGCCAGCGGTTTTTATTCTGACTCTCTGCCTCCTATCCGACAAAAAATCTCTGATCCAACTGAGAATCTTACCGCCAATTCCCAGTGCTTCCACTTTTCTCAAAAGTCGTTCATGCGGTACTGCGTCGAAGGCCTTAGCATAGTCCAAGTATATAGCATCCACTGGCAAACCATCATCAATCATCTGAGTCCATTTCTCTAGTGTAGTCAATAGGTTGGTGGTGCAGGACCGACCTGACACAAAACCGTGCTGAAAACTTGACAGTAGACTGTTTGCAACCTAATGCCTAGAAACTTCATCCCTCACCAGGGATTCTAGCTGTTTGCACACTACACTTGTCAAGCTGACTGGCCTGTAGAAAACTCAATTTCTGATCCCAGAATGTTATAAATAGTAAAATAATAATAATTGTAGCATAGTTTTCCGTGAAAAGGATGTATTGAACAAATAGGGAACAGCCAATGAAAGCGAACCGTGATGTTGATCAATTTCCTCTTGGAACTGTTGTGTTTCGGGGAGGTAACTCGGATCGAGTTAGACCTGCTTATATTCATATTGTACCTATCATTTATCCGCGTGTTTGTTTGGCACGTGACTGGGCAATAATCCCACAAGTCTGAGTCTAGTGAGCGTCTCAGAAAAGTTTTAATTGATGACTGGAATTGTATGTGATCATTATGTTTTTCTGTCATTCGTGGATAGCTCTGCATGCTATTGTCCCCCTATGATAAATTTTGTACTGTTCAGTATACACTTTTTGAAAAAATTCAGCTGGTCATTTTTTACCATTAGATGAGTCCAAATCAGTGATAAGAGATTTATATTTTGCAAAGAAAGATTTTGGACTCCGTGGCTTCCTCATGTCCCGAAACTCTTTTATTTAGTGGAAACATGCATGATCACGATGCAAACTAATCGGGAAACGTCACGGACTAACTCCGTCCGCGGCGGCGGAACGCCGCGCAAGACTGCGGGAAAAGATGGAATGCGAGTCAGCCTGGAGCCCCCACGATTATCTCGAGAAATCGCGAAAGGTGGATTTGCAAAATATAACGACATGAACATGCCCGAATCTCCCAGTTCCACCACCTTAAACTGCAGCCCAATTGCAAGTTCTGAGAACTCCTCACTCATGAGAATGAACGCCTACCGAGACAGTTCAGACTCAGAGGCGAGTAACCATGATGATTCTGGTGCCAATTCTTCCGTCCACAATGCTGCCGGCCAGGTATCCACTGATGCCGCTAAAAAAAAAGCTCAAGCACCCACACCTTCAAGCGGAAAGTCGCAGAGTTCCTCTCCTCGGAGTCCTCGAAATTCTCGTGAAACCAATCGAACACAAACGTTTCCTCCTATAAATCAAGCTAAATCAAATGTAAAAGGCTCTAACTCGCACACGAAAAATGGCGCACATGAATCAACAGCTGGCAGCACTGCAAAGACGCGCAAACATTCAATTGGTGGGACTAGCCGTTCATCTAAAAATTCACGTGAACGAGAAAAGGACAACGAACCAGGCAGTGGCAGAAGAAATTCCCAACGTGCGGCTGCGGATAAACCATATGTTGGAAAACTACACAGAGATTCAAAGCGCTCCTCATGTGTTTCAGAAAATGAAACTGATGCTGCCGTAAAGGATCTCCAAGCTTACTCGGGCAGAAGATCAAGGCGCTCTACATGTAATTCAGAAAGTGGAACTAACGAAGCATGCCTAGACGGTTTGGATATACAGGCTGCAGTGGAGAGTGCTAACATAAAATCGACTTCAAAATATGAAATGAATGCCACTGCTGAGAATAGTCTCAAAAGAAAAACTTCTCCAAATACAAAGCATAAAACCAAAAGCAATCAAGAGCTGCCTGAGAAAGAAATGCAAGCAGAAACGGGCGAATCTGTTCAAGAGCAAGCTGCACAGCCGCCGCACATTCATGTGTATCTATTTACAGGTTGTGACAATACAAAAGCCTGTACACTCAATGGGTTTCCTGGCAAAAATGGTGAACTGGGATACACAAAAACTTTACCACAAACATGTGGATTTGTGTCAAACATCACTGACTACCAGCAATCACCTGGGATCTTTAGCTTCATGGCTCGCAAGGCTCAAGTTGGTACTGGTGAAAACAACCAGCCAAAAGGTCCAAGTGCACAGTCTTTGGTGTCTTTACAAGGTCAGGCAGTCTCACAGAATCTTTCTGAGACACAAGTCATGGGTGCTGGTATTTCAGCTTCTCCAAGTGTTCCCATTGAGTCTCCCAGTCACATCCCACTACCTTTCAATTCCGGCCCAAAATCCTGGCAAGGTGGAAATGTTGGAACTCACATAAACCCACTCCTGCCCCCATTTGGCAGGGGTAAAGACAGAACTCTACCAGCTCCTGGCTGTTCTTGTAAGCTGAGACCACCAGATTTCAGTCTCCACATTGGAATGTGTACATCCTGCCCATTGTCCCAGCAGCAGGGCAGCACAGAGCCAGATGGCAAGGCAGATGCAGCACTGTGTGCCATGGAGGGTGTCTGTCAAAAGGCCCATTGTTCTCGCTCCTGGACAACTACCTTCTCCTCAGGATACTCTGGCCAGTCAACACCTGAAGTCTTTCTTTCATTCCTTCATGGCCAGAAATGGTCATTGACCCCAGGGCTTGTCAGTTCTGTTCATCAGGACTCCAAAGCAAGTAGGCCTATGTCTGCATGTTGTGGAGGATTGCACTTCACAGTGTCGGATCATGCAAACCAGATTCATCATCGTGTGTGAAACTTCAAAAAACGCTAATTAAACATTTTGGTCAAGTTAAACTGTTTGTGACATTTTTCCCACTCCTGCCCCCTCCACCTGGCCACTCACATCCTGCCAGTCTGATATGATGATGATGATGATAATGATGATTTATTTAAGCTCTTGAAGGGTTACATAGATGGCTAAGGAGACCCTTGTAATGATCCACGATTTCTTTAGTTTGACATCACTCCATCCAACAAAGGTATCTGCTTCAGTTTTGTAATTTTGTCAAGGAATGCAATGAAGCTTGCACATTGTCTATGTCAGAGTACCGTATGCTAGTGAATGTGTGTCTGTGTGCATGTATTAGGTGTGTTAGAAGTGAAGATGAAATTCCAGAAGAAATATATTATAAAATGAGATTTCATAATCTTTTCATAGATTTTGTGTTGTCAAAAAGCCTTGATTTGAGGATCAAATCTATTGATATCAATAAATGGAAAAATTTGCTATATTTGCGCTTCCCTGTGAAATGGTCCTGGATACCATACCACATTTTATGCCATATTTTCATTCCATCTGATTCTTGATGTCAGGTGATCAAGCAAAGTGGCAGGCCTAGCATGAACATGACTGCCACCAGGTGGCACCACATCCCAGAATAGGCTTACTTTCATAGACGGTTCTTAATTAAATTCTATTTCATCCAAACCATGGCACCCTCTTAAAGCAAATCAAAGAAACAAAGTATGTTGCTGGTCTTCATATCCTCCTTCTTTTCCTCCACCTCCTCCTTCTTCTTTATCTTCTTCACACACACAAAGCCATTATCTGATTGAGAATAACTGCCTATAGGATGACATGGACACTGGCAAGCAAACACAAGGCCAACTTTTTTTCCCTTCATTTATTGTATATGATTAAAACAAAAAGCAAACTAAAAGGGCACTGATCCAAAGGCATGACCACTGCATCAACAGCCATGTGGAGAAGGAAAAAGAGTGAAAATGCAAGTCATCACATGTCGCCATCACATGTCGCCATCACATGTCGCCATCATGGCAAGTGGCAGATTCTTGTGCCGAAAGTTCCGCAGACATCATAACGTCACAGCCGTCTTCTTCGCCACTAATCTCTTGCCTCTGGACAGCCACTCGATGATGACCATAACAAAAGTGCAGTTCTGCCAAGGCCCCATCCAAGGCTTCACAGCCTCTAGGGAAATGCAGAAATGAGGACCTACATGTTCTTCACCCAGCTGTCTAAAGTACATTCAAGATGGAGTATCAAGGCCAGATTTGCAAGGCATACACCACTATGCAATGGCATCTCATTCCCTGCCTGCCACTCAGAGATCAGCACAACAGTCATGTTATGCCAACAGTATCACGGATTTGTAGATCTCTATCACAAGAAACCCTACTTAAAGGGAACATTTATTATTTCTCTCACCCCATTTAGCCTCGGATAATCTTATAATATACTAAAAAGAAATGAAGAAAAGAAGTCTTCCCTTCCATACCCGACCATAATTACACACGGTTACACTGTATCTTAATGCGCAAAGTGCATTCAGAATTTTTTTTTACACAGTACATGATGAATAAACATAGGGCACATTAAAGACGTGTAAAAAAGAGAGAAAAAATTTCACCAATGGTGTACAAGGGGGGGATTGTAAGAAGTTGTCAAGAACAAAAAGGAACAACTCGCTGGTAGAAGACACTACAAATACACCCACAACAGAAAGATTAATGATCTCTAGATCTGAATGCAAGTGCAAAGCCCAGGGATGTGAGAAAAGTTGTCCAGGAACCACAATGGGCAACTGATGCAAACTTGATTTTGATTAGCCAGACTGGAAGGCCAGATACCCTACCAAGTGGAACGACTCCCTTCCCAAACAAACCTCTCCAATGGCACAGTGTTACTTGAGCCTGCTGTGGTTAGAGTACTCAGCAAGCCCTCCCAGCTCTTTGACTACAGGTTCCTGTAAGCTAGGGCACCAAGCAGCCACTGCCTGGAGCATGAGAAACTCATGCTTAGCATGCAATTTAAGATGCCCACTTCCCAATCTGGAATCCACAGAGGAGTTAACATGATCACTGGAATGTCGCGCACTGACAAACCTTCAAAACCTGAGGAAAGATAATCAGGTCTGAATGATGACAATAATGAGATACAGCTCTTGGGTGCCCCCATTTCCAACCACTGGTCAATCAAACAGTACAGACCAGAGGAACTGTGCAAGAAATGGTGCTGCATTCAAGACCTTGTTTCAACGACCAATGTTGAAACTACAAATAGATCTAGGGTGCAGTTGTCCAGCAGGCCAGTATAATGGTCAAGATGATGAAGGTGATTCACTGTGCTGAGGCTACATCACAGACAACTTACAGTTCTTGTAAAATAATTCTTTGAAATGTGTATTTATTCCAATTCCTTTTGATTTCCACCACAGCTGAAAATTCACCTCGTGTGAATCTCAAGTCTTGTCACATAACACTGTTTGATGCCGTTCTGCTGCCTCATGGGCTAAAAGCTCTCAGAAACTGCTGGCATGAAGACTTTTATCATTTGTCTGAACATATCACATGCTGCCATCCAGATCACGGTGCCTGAGCCAGAGTGTGTCAAGGTTCGAGCTTTACAGCAAAGTGTCCTTTGAGGGAGGAGTGCCCTGCTGGCTCAACCTCCCAACATCCACATGGAAACGGCTTCTAGCATGAAGCTTAAGCTCTGACAGATTAACAGAAGGATCTCAGGCAAGGACTTAACCCAAAACCTTCCAGTTAACACCCAGGTGCTGTAACACATGTTGCAACAGAATGACTAAGATGTTCAGCTGAAATAAAAAGGAGACAGTAACACAGCATCGAGACATTCTTTCACTACTGAGACATGCAAGTCATCATTGTCAAAAGTCAAATCTGTTTTCATCCTATCTGCACATCCTCATTTTCCCTCCAGTTCAAACAGATCAAGAGTCAACTAATCACCAACATTCTCACTCCATGTGGACTTTGAAGGAAGGCTGGGCAAAGCTGACTGACCCATCCTGACCGATCCTGAATGATGAACCAGGTGGCACACCCATGCTGCCTGGGGCCTTCTGAGTGAGTCCCACTGCAGCGGCTCTGACAGCCCTGAGACTGCAGCATTCCAGCTGACAAGGAGGTGTAAAGCTCCATCAGTTCTTTGCCATATGTCTTGGCTTCGATGTAGACCAAGTTCAAAACCATCACTTGTTTTATCCTTACTAAGGGAAAAATCTTCATCAACATAACATCTGGTCTTAACTATCTAGTTGTCCAACAGAGAGGTCATTCAGATGTAAACTGGGATCCATCAATAGTATGAGGTTATCACCTATTTCTGACATGTAATATTTCAGACATCTGCACCAGAAGTAAAAAAATTATATTAAAATAAAATTAAAAGTTTGATTTAGAAAACTGAGGTGATCACATCTCACTGCAGAAAGGCATTGCCTTAAATGTAGTCCAGCCTAAAATATTCCAAAAAGGAAGTTCCCAGAAACTGAACCAAAAATACACATACATGTATATGCATTTTCCACTTCCAGGATTTTGTCATTTCACCATGTCATGTTCATGACTGTCACTACTACTAAAAAACCCAAAATAAAACAAATCCAAATTGTGGTGTAATCATTAAAAAAAAGTCTGTAAAAATTGCATTATATCTGTGAAATAGCATAAAGCTATTGCTCAACCACAGCTGCACAAATGGAAGTTAAGAATAACTAATATTTCCCTTTGTATTTGACCAAAGGCATTATCACAAAACCATGACCCTTACAAGCAAAACAACTTGGGTCAGGTCAGCTGGGAAATGACTATACTCACCAAGGAATGGCTCTGTTTATTTACACCATCAATTAACAATAAATATACACGCATGTGACTCAAAACTGGTCTGGACGGAGCAGGTCACCCCAATGACGACAAAAGAGACATTCCAAACTACATCACTGCTGTTTGGACAATTCCTTCAGTGACGGGGAGAGGACATGCCAGGTTATTCAGTGCCCTCCTCAGGGAAGATGTACTTGTTGGGGTCTGTCACCTTCTGTAGATTTTCCTTGATGACTTTCTCTGTGCACATGGGGCAGGTGTCCTCCGTCTCCAGCAATCTGCAGGAAAGTGGCAGCAAGAAAACCATTGAAAGATCAGACAAGGCCAGCCCAACTTTCCCCTTGTTAAAAAAATTATGAAAATCTATGCATGTTTCTTCAGCAGGCTAGGCAATCTTTAGGAAGATGCACGACAAGGGCAAGATGTCCTCCTGTAAAGCCATCTTAGTTCCAAACCCCAAGCCTCACTTAGACACAGATAATTTTCAAAATCCCAGTATTACATCCTCTTCCAAATGAGTCAAATCGGTTAACTGTATTCTATCCATTTATTTCAATGCTTTCTTTGGGTTTAGTTTCTAGTTTTTAGCACTTCACATGTAATTTAAAGCTGCAGCATGAGAAGCACACTGATAAGGAAGAATCTTTGTTGAAATTGGGCAAGCAGAGAGAGAGAGAGACAGAGACAGAGAGAGAGAGGCATACAGAGAGAGACAGACGGAGAGAGAGAGAGAGAGAGAGAGAGAGAGAGAGAGAGAGAGAGAGAGAGAGAGAGAGAGAGAGAGAGAGACCAATAGACATAGAATCTGAGACAGAATTAAAGTAAGAGAAAGAGTTTGGGAGAGAGACAGAGGAAGGCTGGCAGGGGTGAGTCCAAGTGGAAAAAAATCCAGACAGTGTGAGAGGCAGGCAGGCAGGCAGGCAGACAAGATAGACAGAGACAGACAGACAGAGAGAGAAAGAATGTGAGAGACAGAGACCGGGAAGCAGGCAGGCTGGCAGAAAGGACAGACAGATAAAGAAAGAATCTGAGACTGAGTCAAAGCGAGAAAAAGAGTGTCAGAGACAGTGGAAGGAGAGAGAAGGTTTTCAATCCCATTTTCACCTGATGAAGTCAGTGAGGAGAGCAGGGAAGTCGCATCTTGGGCAGGCTGTCAAATCATCCTTGGCAATGTGGCGACCCTGAAAATGATCAAAGGCAAAGCAGTTCAGCTCCATGGACAGTGGCACTAACCAATCATGAAGACAAAAACACTCATAGAACAACTCATGTCAAACAAAAAGGTATGAGGAACTTTCAGTCATCCCTTGAACATCAACACAAAATATCAAATTTCCTGCCACATGGAAATATCTAATACATAGGATATCCCCTCATAGATAAATACAGTACTCATCAGACATCATATCCATTCCACACCCATCAAGCAAGGAGCAAACAGGCAGACTGGGGAGCAATGTGGGGTCAGGCTATTTTAAAGAAATGGAATACTCATGGGACAGAGGAGGCGGAAACACTATACTGACCGTGATTATGCAGTAGGGCAAGTTGTTCTTGCATTCTGGGCAGCTGAGTTCTGTCTCAGGCAGCGGGAAGCCACAGGCAGGGCAGGGTGTCAGGGGCTCCTCCTCCTCTGTGCGGTCTGGCTTCCTCACTATCATCTCAATCTTCTTCTTGTACTTGATGTCAATCTCATTGCGGTACTCGGGACGAAGCAACATGGCAGCATAGCTGAATGAGGAGTTTTTCAGACCAGCTCGGTGGCACTCAATCACAGTAGAGGTCAAGATGGGAACAATATCTGAAAACAAACAAGTCATCTCTTGAATTCATGATGGAAAGTTTCAGATTCCTGAGCATATTGATATTTCAAACAAAAGCCCGAGTTTTAATTTTTTAGGATGTCCATAACTAATAAACTATGCTCCATTTGTCTCAACTCCATGCACATTTTATTGCCTTCCCATTTTTTTCTTCTCTCTCTCTCTCTCTCTCTCTCTCTCTCTCTCTCTCTCTCTCTCTCTCTCTCTCTCTCTCTCCTCTCTCT
The DNA here is from genome assembly GCA_034096865.1 of Theodoxus fluviatilis. NCBI lineage: Eukaryota > Metazoa > Mollusca > Gastropoda > Cycloneritida > Neritidae > Theodoxus > Theodoxus fluviatilis. Next base: position 121,179 of record JAWQFJ010002014.1, read on the forward strand.
CTCTCTCTCACACACACACATACACACACATGTGCATGCACACACACACGCACACACACATACACACATACACATGAAAACACACAGAGACTACTATGCAATTTCAATTATCCATTATATTTGTTATAGGCATGACTGGGAAGTCATTTACTATTTTCAGGCCATCAATCTCCATTATGCTAAATACATTTAAAAAATAAGGCAAAGCCTTTGAAGATGTAGCTGACGCTCATGAATATGAGCTTTGCAATCCAAGAACAGTTTCAGTCACATGTAATCCCCAACAAAACGTTTCCAGCATGACATTATCAAAAGGGCCCGCAAGGCAAAACGCAGCTTACGAGATGGGAATTTGCTGATGTTGTTGGCAACTCTGATCAACATGCGAGCTCCTTTCAGGTGATCACCTTTCTTGACATAAATCTGGAAAGTCACATAAAATCTATTCAAGACACAGAAAAAGCTTCTGATGATATAAATCTTTCATGTCTTCAAAACACAAATGCACACACACACACACACACACACACACACACACACACACACACACACACACACACACACACAAGCCTAAGCAGAGTAAAATAATTTTAAAATACAGGATCTAGCAGAATTTGCTCTCTCTCTACTCGTCTCTCTCTCTCTCTCTCTCTCTCTCTCTCTCTCTCTCTCTCTCTCCCTCCCCTCCCTCCCTCCCTCCCTCCCTCCCTCCCTCCCTCCCTCCCTCCCTCTCTCTCCCCTCCCCCCTTCTCTCTCTCTCTCTCTCTCTCTCTCTCTCTCTCTCTCTCTCTCTCTCTCTCTCACTCTCTCTCATCTAATCAGAGCAGAAGCTAGGGGAAGACAAGGATACAGATGACTACAGGGCTGACAGAACATGTTTCTATGTCAACTCGGCATAGGGCAGGAAAAACAGAGTATTATATTATGAGGGATAAACATTAAAATGGTCTGGACGAGATATTAAGAAAGCTTTGAGAACATGGAAATTTTCACAAAGCTTGGAGGTCAAGGAACAAAACGAAAATGAAAGTTCAACAGCAGCTATGGCACCACTGTCCCACTTAAACATGAGTCTTTCATCTCTGGGAGAAACATTTCCCCAAAAGCTGAAAAGGCCCTCTTGTAAATGGCATGGCTTTCCAATTCCACTGCAGGTGAAGGGTGAATGCATGAAGCAGGCTTATCCTTCTGAGTTGGCTTTCACTATGATTAGTTGCTTGTTTCCTATGTACTCTGCATGCTGTGTTCTATTCATAACGCTCCATGCCCCCATTCTCTGTGTCACAATGCTATTTCAACTATTGTATTTGGCTGCCCATAACTGGATTTGCGCATCATGTTAACTTTTTCCATTTTATTATTTCAAATAAAGTTATCAAGGGATTATTTTCTAGCTGAGATGCCACTTCCTCTTCCCCCAGTTTCATCCCAAAATCAAGTAAAAGGGCACTTGCCCTTGCTTTGTTGCCAGTATGATGCACTGAAAGGGGTACTTGCTTTGTTGCCAGCATGATGCACTGAAAGGGGTACTTGCTTTGCTGCCAGTGTGATGCACTGAAAGGGGTACTTGCTTTGTTGCCAGTGTGATGCACTGAAAGGGGTACTTGCTTTGTTGCCAGTATGATGCACTGAAAGGGGTACTTGCTTTGTTGCCAGTATGATGCACTGAAAGGGGTACTTGCTTTGCTGCCAGTGTGATGCACTGAAAGGGGTACTTGCTTTGCTGCCAGTGTGATGCACTGAAAGGGGTACTTGCTTTGCTGCCAGTGTGATGCACTGAAAGGGGTACATTAGCTGTCAGCAGTTACTCTGTAGGCTTCAACGTTAACAAAATGACTGCATAAAAATCCCACCTTCACAAGGATGTAGCTGTGAAGGATCATGAGGTTTGCTGACATCTCAGAGGGAATCTTGATTTTGTGGGACTTGAGCTCCTGATACATGCTGAACAGCACGTCATGAGCATTTTTGTAGTTGCCTGCAAGAAGAGAACACACAAATGAATTTTCAAAGTGTTAGGTTGGTGAAATCACTCTAACATCAAACACACAACTCAGACTGTAAGACTCAATAATGAGTCAAAGGCAAAGTAAAGTGAGACTAGAGAGCACAAACCCCCACCAAGGAAGCCACAAATTACCTTTATGGGTCCAATTCCAAAACTAGTTTTGAAAAAATTTTCCTAAAAATTTAATGGATTGTTGATCCTTGGATGAAAAGCTTACCTTTCACCAAATTTAATCAAAACCTGTTTTGAACTTTTTGATGAAATTTATCACACAGAATAACAAATGAACCAATGCACACAATGCGATGAACACAATACAATGCAGCATAATTCAGGCAGTGCATTCTGGGTTCCTGGCCTGATGCTACATGATGGTGCAGCCAACTTCATTTTTGTGCTGCTAGTAGTTCTGGAAGCTACTGAGACACTATGAAGTGCCGGAAAAGATTACGAACATCATCAAGAAGTCATACGAAAACATGACGTGCAGGATGGTTCATGGCCGACAACTCACCGACACCTTTGAAATACAAACCGGAGTGAGACAAGGCTGCCTGATTTCACCCTTCCTGTTCCTGTTAACGATCGACTGGATCATGAAGATGTCGACAGACCAGAAACTAGAGCTGGCGGTACTTACTGGTAATACCGGTAAAACCGGTGCCCATTGACGTGGTACGCCGTACCGGTACAGCCAACTGTACCGGTACGTACAGCAAGGGACATAACTGTAATAGGTCACAAAAAACCATGGCGGACAATTCTTTGACGGTGGTGAAGAACAAGAGGGGCAAATCAGCCATGTGGAGGTTTTTTGGATTGAAAAAACGGAAATCAGACAACCAAATTGATGAGAGATTTGCTGTGTGCACAACATGCAACACCCAAGTCAAAATGCAAGCACAGATGACACATGAGGAGACATCACTCTTCAATGTACACTTCAAAACCTCGCACGATGCACTTGAATATGACGTTGAGTTTCCAAACTTTAGTGCTTTGGTTCTTTTTAAAATGTTGAAATGTCTGATTTAAAGCAAAGATGCTTGACTTTGATTTTCTTTTGAATATGCTTTGTATTATGCAAGAAAACTTGAAAATTTAATTAATTTACTGCTTCTTTTTTTAATAAAGAAAAGAAAAAAAAACTGTGTAGGTTTAATTTTACATCTCTCCTTCTCCCTCTCTGTCCCTCTCTCTCACACACCTGTCTTTCTCCTCCCTCTAACCCTTCTCATTTTCTCTCTTTCTCTCTCTCTCAAATCCTCAAATCTACAAATCCTCCTTCCGTTTTCTGATGCACTGATAACTATTGCGCAACCTCATATGTCATTGTCAACGGCTATTAAAGTGCATGTGTCATCGTAACGATTGGTCAGCATGACGTCAGCGGGGTACACCGGTACAAAGTGCCGGTAAAATGCAAAAATACCGGTAAAAAACCGGTGTGGTCCTCTGTACCGGTACCCAGCACTACCAGAAACGAAACAGCATCCAGTGGACTCTTTAGAAACAGCTAGACGACCTTGACTTTGCAGATGATCTGGCTCTCCTCTCTCATACCCAACAACAGATGCAGGAAAAGACCAGCATTGTTGCGGACAACTCAGCAGGCCTGGGCCTCCACATCAACAGAGAGAAGAGCAAGGTTTTCAAGACAAATGCATCCAACAACACACCTATCACAGTTGAAGGCAATGCGCTGGAAGATGTGGACAGCTTCACGTATGCAGATGTCAGAACCCGTATTGGCAAAGCCAGAGCAGCCTTCCATCAGCTGAAAAAGATCTGGGGATCCAGCGAAATAAGTACTACTACAAAGATCAGGGTCTTCAATACCATCGTGAAGCCGATCTTGCTGTACGGAGCAGAGACCTGGCAAACCACCGTCACCACCATGAAGAAAATCCAGGTCTTCATCAACACCTGCCTCAGGAAGATCCTCAAGATCCGCTGGTCAGAAAAAAAATCAGCAATGAAGAACTGTGGCTGGGAACCAGGCAACAGTCAGTTGAGGAAGACGTCTTTCAGAGATGCTGGCGATAGATAGGCCACACCCTTCGCAGACCTGCTTCCAACATCCCCAGGCAAGCCCTCACGAGGAACCCACAGGGGAAGGGGAAGAGAGGGCGACCTAGGAACACCTAGCGCCGTCATCTGGACGCAGATGCAAAGCAGATGGGAAAGATGTGGGGGCAACTGGAAAGACTCGCCCTGAACCGTGATGCCTGGAGGGAGCTGATTGGCGGCCTATACCCCAGATGGGAGTCACAGTCGGAGGTGAAGTGGGGTGAGGAGTAGTTCATGGAGGTACACCCTTGATGTGGCCTTTATAATTTAGGAGATTGTTCTGTTAAAATTGTAAACATTAGTTTTTAATCCCTTACAGTGGTTTTTTAATAGATAGCAGCTCTTCCATGGCCTGTATAATTCAGGCAGCATGTTCTGCTAGCCAGGCTTGAAGCTACAAAGTTTAGTTCAATTTAGTGCCTGCTAGTGGTCTCCATGTGTGGAACACATACACTGGCTTGCCACAAACAGTGGCCTACTGCGCTACAATAACATCTCTGCATGGTCCCAATTCCAAAACTAGATAACAGATAACTTCCTAAATTTAATGGATTGTTGTCACGACTCAATTTATTATTATTTTTTTGTAATGTTATGACTCTTGTGGTGATGCGCCTTTAAGTGATATACGGTGTCAGCACTTGCTGACTCTGCATTTTTGGGACGTTTGGCACATGTGTTTTCTTTTATAGTTCTGCAGAGGCTTGTGCAGAACGTGGTTTTTTTGTGCATAATTGGTTTTTTTATCGTCCAGCATCGGCATATAAAAGGTCAATTTTTCTTTTCAAGAGAAATATGGATTGCTATAGAAGAAGTGAAGACTAGGAGCTATAAATGTTAAGCCCGCTGGGCAGTTTTAAAGGTTTTTATTTTATAATTGTTTTTGTTTCTTCTTTTCATTTTCCTTTGTCTTTTCAGTTATTGAAAGAGTTTTGTTTGAAATATGTCTGTGTAATGTGAGGAGGCTGTTTCATGTTTCTGTTTGTGGAGTCTTTGTTTTTAAATGTGATTAGTGACTGAGGAAGGAATTTCCCACTTTTTTTTTTTACTGTCCGGTTGGTGGTCGAGCCACCTCCACCTACCCCAACAGCGACAATTGTTTCTTGGGGAAAATTCCTAACATTGAACCAAATTTCATCAGAATCTGTTTTGAACTTTTGGAGTTATTTTGCACAGAGAATAACAATCTAACTAACGCACGAACATATACACCAACCAACTGAAAAACAATACCTCCTAGGCAGAGGTAAAAAAAGGGTGCAAACAATACTGCCACACAGCAGGCACTACCAGCATCTGCCACAGATCTCTGGAAGCAAGGTCAGATCCTCACCTGCACTTTGCTCTTCTCGGGCAATGATGATTGCAGTTCGGGCAGCCTCCCGGTACTGACTCAGAGCCATGTACAGTCGGAACAGGTACTTGGCATCCTGTATGAGTCAAAGCAATCTAATGCACATGATGTCAAATGGTTACATTCCACATCTAAGAGACCATGACAGAATATCAGACATCCTGCACTATGTATCTTCCAACTCTACTCTCAAAATGAATAAAATTTCTAGTCTGCAGATGTTAGTATCATCACTGAAAACTTGGTCATGTCCAAGCAACATTTTCTAATGAGGGGCCAGCAATGCCATATGACTGGAGAAGTTTGATTATTGAATACTAGGACATTGAATCTTTTTCCCTTGATTTCTCAAAATACGGTTTTTGCTATATTTGAAAATACAAGGGAAAAAAGGGGACATGATACAGCCCTGAAATTTACAGGTCTTATTCTTTCTTATGTTTCCTTCATTATTACAGAATAATATTGAGATTTTCATGCATGAATCTGCTGTATTTATTCATCCAGTTGATTTCTTCAGTCTAATCAGTCATTGTGCTGATAAGCATTTATTTTGCGTTTTGTCCAACTCGGTTTTATAGTGTCAGTAATTTTTTATAAATAGTTTCAGGAAAGATTTTGTCTAGATATTAGCTGTGGAGGTTGTTCATATGTTTCAAAATGAGGGGCCAGCAATGCCATATGACTGAGGAAGTTTGATTATTGAATACTAAGACATTGAATCTTGTTTTCCTTGATTTCTCAAAATACGGTTTTTGCTATATTTGAAAATACAAGGAAAAAAGGGAAGCATGATACAGCCCTGCAATTTACAGGTCTTATTCTTTCTTATGTTTCCTTCATTCTTACAGAAGAATATTGATATTTTCCCATTCTTCTTGTTGTAATTGTCTAAAATGTGTCTGGGAAACAGGGTTTTCACGGCATAGCTTATGGGATAGTGGACCTCAAATTCAGAAAATTGGTTAGACTGCATAGTAATTGATGCCCTTCTGTAAAAAGTTTGAGTTGATGTGTATCTTGCTGAATAACAAAAATGGTGTAGTTATGAGTTGTAGTTTTTGAGTTTTGTATTTTTAAATATATTGCATGAGGCGGCCATCTTGGAAGGTTTCCATGGCAACAGAAGGTTTAAAAATTTTTATCTTCACAGTTTTTAATACCCAACATGTGTACCTTTGATATGAAAATAATTATGTATTTAGAAAAGAACTGCTTTACTCCAGCCCTATAGGCACTGCCATATCCCCCCTTAATAATGTTCAGTTCTTGATCTAGGTCACACAATATTCGATTCCTTAATTAATTAATAATACTTTCACCTCAAATATTGCATCCATGTGAACACTGTTAAGGAATTAATGCACATGCAACAGTTATGGTAGAATAACTATCTACATAAGAGAGAGCTCTGTGGCAAAAGAAGTCTTTTCCCCTGCAGTAGTGTTGTAAGAAACACCCCTATTCCAGCCCTAATGCTCCCTGCCAGACGTCAGATCCACTGTCAAGGCAAAGGTAGACATGACAAGGGTAAAAGTTTGCCTGTAAAACTTTTTATACTGCCATTTTCCAACCACGGACAGAAGCTCAAGCTGCACACTCCAATCCCTGGTCATTGGACTGCTCTCATCACCTTTCCAAACTCATCTCAACTACACAGGCAGGAAGGCCAGGCAATGCTTACATGCCACTTGAAGTCCCCCTTGAGGTAGGTCATGAGCTCTGTGGCTAAGTCTGGCATGCAGGGGTTCAGGGTGGCAATGAGTCGGGCGTAGAATGGCAGGAGATCGTACCTGTAATGGCAAAGACCACAGATTGAAAGTGTGACTCACCAGCAATATGTAAGACTGAGTCTAGCTTGCAAAGATGGACATGTCAATGAGATGGACAGATTTGATGCTTGTTGGGTCTATCACATGGTGGAAACATGAGTATTTTGAATCTCATCTCTGCTTTAAGCGTTTTCACACAGAGAGAGAGAGAGAGAGAGAGAGAGAGAGAGAGAGAGAGAGAGAGAGAGAGAGAGAGAGAGAGACAGACAGACAGACACAGAGAGAGAGAGACAGAGACAGACACAGAGAGAGAGACAGAGACAGAGAGTAAGGAAACAAAGAATAAAACAGAAGTACTTATATCTTTGTTCTTCTTCAACCCAAATCCTGCCTATGAATCCTACATCATAACTGGGACTGTTTGGTCTGTCAGCATTTCTAAACAAGAAGGGCAAAGCCCATACGACTCACATGCTTGACCTTGAACTTTACATGACCGTGAACTTCAGGTGACCTTCAAGGTCAAGATCAAACAACTAAACCTACCAATGACATTATACACTAAGAACTGTTTACACATTTTTCCTACCAAAATACATGTGACCTTGACCCAAGATCAAGGTCATCCAAGGTCATGCAACACAAAGCTGTTAATTCAAGACATAGGAAACACAATGGTGCTTATTGGCACTTTCTACCATGAGATATGGTCACTTTTAGTGGTTCACTACCCCATTTTGGTCACATTTCAAATGGGTCAAAGTGGCCTTGATGATACGTGACCAAATGTGTCTCATGATGAAAGTATAACACGTGTACTACAATGTTATGAAGTTTGGAAGAGTTATCTTCCATAGTTCAGGGTCAAGGTCACTTCAAAATATGTATACAATCCAACTTTAAAGAGCTCATGTGACCTTGACCTTGAAGCAAGGTCAATCAAACTGGTATCAAAAGATAGGGATTACTTTGCCCTATTTACCATATATAAATCAGGTATCCAATCTCAAAAACTTCAGAGAAAATTTGGAAAATGTGAAAATTGGCTGGTTTTTCAACATTTACGGCCCCTGCGACCTTGACCTTGAAGCAAGGTCAAGTCACTATGTGTGTTTTGTACGCCTTGTCATCCTACACCATCATGCCAAATTGGATGTTGATAGACTTAATAGTCTTCGAGAAAAATCCAACGGTAAAGGTTTTTACAGACGCCCAGATGCCCGGACGCTTGGACGGACGAAAAGGGTGAGTACATAGACTCACTTTTGCTTCGCATGTGAGTCAAAAAAGCTACATTTCAAGGACAAGACACCTACCCTTTTCTTTTGCACATGCCCTGCTATCTTCCCCCCAAAACACAGCAAAGCCCATACCAGAAGTACTCACAATTGCACATGCCCTGCTATCTTCCCCCCAAAACACAGCAAAACCCATACCAGAAGTACTCACACTTGCACATGCCCTGCTATCTTCCCCCCAAAACACAGCAAAACCCATACCAGAAGTACTCACAATTGTACATGCCCTGCTATCTTCCCCCCAAAACACAGCAAAACCCATACCAGAAGTACTCACACTTGCACATGCCCTGCTATCTTCCCCCCAAAACACAGCAAAACCCATACCAGAAGTACTCACACTTGTACATGCCCTGCTATCTTCCCCCCAAAACACAGCAAAACCCATACCAGAAGTACTCACACTTGTACATGCCCTGCTATCTTCCCCCCAAAACACAGCAAAACCCATACCAGAAGTACTCACACTTGTACATGCCCTGCTATCTTCCCCCCAAAACACAGCAAAACCCATACCAGAAGGACTCACAATTGAACTAGGAACACATCCATGTCATTGTTATAAGAAAATGTCAATGCTTGATTTTTGGGGGGTAATTTTTGCAAAGCACAGTTCAAGACCTTCCCCCCTCATCACTTGCGGCATATGCCATGGCTTGGCCATACGAAACTACACATATTTCAGTCAGAAAGTAACCTTCAACTAACTTCTATCAAGCAAAGTATTATCTGCTTTATTTGCACACTCTTTTAACACACTTGGAGTGTGATAATGTTCAAAGTCTGACAGGTATTGCAAAGACAACAATAGCACACTGCAAGATATGCAAGGCAAGTCCACTTACCTAGTACGGTGCACTGAGAACAAGGCCCTCACTAGCTTTTTCCTGTTGGACTTTGTGTTGAAATTCATGCAGAATTCAATGGCTGCCTGAAAACAAGTCCCAAATTGGCTGGTCATACAAAATGTCCAAAAAGAGAATATAGGAAAAAACATGACACCACCACCAAGTGCCAAATGAAATAAATGTTGCTTCACTATGCACAACTTCTCCAACTTTCACAACCCAAGACAGCTATGAACCCCTACAGGGCTGTCTTAATCGAGGATGCAGTTGAGGTCTAGTTCTGCATCCTGACTGGTTAGATAAGACTGCTACTATGTCAAAATATGCAAAAGCATTGCTCAATTAAGACAGGCCTTCAGCATCACTGGACTGTCAAAGTTTTCATGTTGAGTGATCAGAATCCACAACAACTGAATGGTCACATAGCAAAGACTGTGTGTATTTGTTGCGCATGTACATGAATATTCTCTGCACTGACCTTGTCAATGAGGTCTCTGTTGACGCAGTTGGGGAGGGACTGAAGGAAGAGTTCAAACTGAGACCTCATCAGACTGCCTGTCTCCCCATCCTCCTCTGTGAACAGCAACAAATTCTCTAGCTATAGTTTGTACTATGTGTGGGATAAAGTGTAGAAGAGAACCCCCATCTGCCTCCCTCCTAATGACTCCCCCCCAAAAGCAAATGCACACACACATACATACACGTGCGTGTGCACAAATAGCACTGAGAGAAATCTTTAAAACTTCGAAATTGCAATTTCTCACACACCATGAGAGAATCTGAAAACAAAAAGAAGTTGTCCCACAAAATGTGATTTCACTCAAAGCTTCATTTTTCAACAGTCAACAAATCCAAAACCAGCCTGCGTAATAATTGATGTATGAAAAAAAATTACCACTGCATTCAATACAGCATATCCAACAAGTCATTTAAAAAATCAAATCATAGAATGAATAGTAACAAAGCAAACTAAAAATCAACCAAGGAAGCTGCATTCTGTCTGCACATGATTTGTTGGCCTTATGAAATCTACGTTATTTTCAACAGAACATGCTTGAAACCATTCCAGTTTGATCAATGAAACACGTGTCTGTAAACTTCTAACAGGAATACATCTCACTTTGTTGCAGCAGCTGTACTGAGGGAGGTTCTGAAAATGGCAGCAACTGACAGTCAAAAAATGTCAGTCACTCAAACAGTATGACCTTGCCTCACTACAGATATAATTAGAAGCAACAGTCAACATTCCAGCTGGTCTCATGCCATTCTCTGCCAGAAAAAAGCATCATATTACCTCCAGTGGATATGGCAGAGGGCTCTCTAATTTGATGACAGTGCCAGGAATGGTATGAGAAGTACATGGAGTAGAGAAGGGTTCAGGCTCAAACTGATGCCTCGCTTTGCAAGAGTTCCAAGGCCAAGCTTGAAACATGTCCAAACATGCTTCAGGCCTCATCTCAACAGAAACTGACACTGCCCAAAGAGAAACAGGCACTGCATACAAAGAAATAAACATGGCCAAAATGCATAAAGGCTTCAAGCAAGCTGGTAGGCATCCAAGGAGAAGGAGAAAAAAAAAATCACTGTAATCAGGGAAGAAAATGCCTAAACAAGGGAAGAGAGAGGCAAATCCATTAAAGGAAACACCCAAGAAGAGAACAAGCCCCCATGTTGAATGCAAAGGGGCCTCTCAGAACAGGATGGAGTAAATCATACGCGCAGAAAAACTCTCGTTTGGAGGGAGCATTTTTGCTACAAGAAAAGAGGAAATCCTCCCAATGAGGTGCCATGCAATAGTCACACTCACCATCAGCTTCTGGGGCCTGGAAGTTGGTGTCCTCTGGAGGTTCTGCCTCGGGCGGCTCGCTGGGAGTCTCTACCTTCTCCCCCTTTTCTATCAAGATCTTCTCCTCCTCCTCGGCAATCTGCTGCTCAGTCTCTATCTCTCTCTCCAGGTCCTCCACCTCAATGGTCTCCATATCTGCACAGGCAAGGCATCCATACAGAATGGCTTTCCACACAACACACCAGACAAGCTGCAACAGTCTGGCTCATGGTGGCAAGAGAAAAGCAAAAAAGGTATTTCGACATCTGCTGAAAACCATTAATCACATTATACTCATTTTCATATGATTTACGAGGCAAGGCTTTTGTATTCAAAAACAAAAAAGAGTGGCTTCCTTTGTTCCAATGTGTTCCTGTTCATTGTATATCAGTGTTCGTAGTAGGGCACTAGTAAGATATTTCTCTTCTGCAAGAAGCAATCTGATGTTCTCTCTTTGGTGCGGATGAGTATCCATTCATGGGTGAGAGGTTGCAGCAGTAAAAACAAGAACCTCCAAGCTAGAAGATACATCCTAATTTCAAACATCTGCACACAACATTTAATATTCTCATTTTGTACCAAACATATACAATTAACAAGAAGGGCAAAGCCCATACGACTCACATGCTTGACCTTGACCTTTATATGACCTTGACCTTCAGGTGACCTTCAAGGTCAAGGTCAAACAACTAAACCTACCAATGACATCATACACTAAGAAATGCTTTACACATTTTTCCTACCAAAATACATGTGACCTTGACCCAAGGTCAAGGTCGTCCAAGGTCATGCAACACAAAGCTGTTAATTCAAGACATAGGAAGCACAATGGTGCTTATTGGCACTTTCTACCATGAGATATGGTCACTTTTAGTGGTTCACTACCCCATTTTGGTCACATTTCATAAGGGTCAAAGTGACCTTGACGATATGTGACCAAATGTGTCTCATGATGAAAGTATAACATGTGCCCCACATAATTATTAAGTTTGAAACAGTTATCTTCCATAGTTCAGGGTCAAGGTCACTTCAAAATATGTATACAATCCAACTTTGAAGAGCTCCTGTGACCTTGACCTTGAAGCAAGGTCAACCAAACTGGTATCAATAGATAGGGCTTGCTTTGACCTATCAAAAACGTCAGAGAAATATGAGAAAATGTGAAAAATGACTGTTTTTTAGACAACATTTATGGCCCCTGCGACCTTGACCTTGAAGCAAGGACAAGTTACTATGTATGTTTTTTGAGGCCTTGTCATCATACACCATCATGCCACATTTGGTATTGATAGACTTAATAGTCTCTGAGAAAAATCCAACGTTAAAGTTTTCGGACGCCCGGACGGACGAAAAGGGTGAGTACATAGACTCACTTTTGCTTCGCATGTGAGTCAAAAAAGAGCCCAGTTCTACGTCTATTAGGATATATCATTGTATTGGGCAAACATTGTGTAGAGTGACAATTATCCGTTGTCTGTCATTCACGGACTAAAACTCATGCGTTATCCTCCAGTTCTACTCACCTTCCTCATAACCCTGTTCTGAGTTCTTGACTCCGTCTTTCTGCTCACTGTCCTTGTAAAGAATCTGCATCACGCAGAAAACAGTCATGTTGTACTGTCAGGTCATAATGCGATGATCAATACAATGATTTTGGACGAGAGCACAAATAGCATGAATTTTCCAAAATTACAAATCACATACTACACAAGTTTTCTTCTGAGTTGAAGACCGAGTGCCTCATTAGAATGAATCTAAAGGCTTTCTCTTTCTTTTTCCCCCCTCCTATTTTGATAGGTCTGCATCTTTTATAGATTTCACATACTTATCCAATGTTTGGACATGCTATACAGTGAGACAGCAGCCAGCCAACCAGAAATCAACTTACTCCAGGGATGAAAGCTCGAAGGTCTGGCAAAGTTTCATAGAAAGACCTCGTGTCATCGTCTTCAAACAGAGTGGTGTCCCCTTCATACTGGAACTGAAAACAGACAAGGCATGTACAGATGGGACAAGTAAGTATTGGAATGCTTAAAAAAGCTCTGTGTTCCAAGGGCAATAGGAGTCCAGTTCCATCAGTGATGATGACAAGATAAGGTGATAATAACAAAAATATTTTATTTCTCTAGATAATTTTCAGTTGTATTCAATGACACATGATGCTCAAAAGAAAAACTGTCACAGTGGTTGAGGGGTGGGATGGGGGGTGGGATGGGGGGTGGGATTGGGGGTGGGATGGGGTTTGGGATGGGGGGTGGGATTGGGGGTAGGGGATGGGATGGGGGGTAGGGGGTGGAATGGGGGATGGGATGGGGGGTAGGAGGTGGGATGGGGGGTAGGAGGTGGGATGGGGGGTGGGAAGGGGGTAGGGGGTGGGATGGGGGGTGGAATGGGGGATAGGGGGTGGGATGGGGGGTGGGATGGGGGGTAGGGGGTGGGATGGGGGGTGGGGGATGGAATGGGGGGTGGGATGGGGGGTAGGAGGTGGGATGGGGGGTGGGATGGGGGGTAGGGGGTGTGATGGAGGATGGGGGGGTGGATGGGGGTAGGGGGTGGGATGGGGGGTGGAATGGGGGGTAGGGGATGGGATGGCGGGTGGAATGTGGAAAAAATGTGCACGTATGCACGTGTTTGCTTGTGTTTGTACATGTGTGTGCTTTGAGGGTGAGACTTCAGTTATGCAAATTCATTCTATGCCTATCTATACTCAATTTTCACCTGTTCACGTTCAATCATTGACAACCACATCCCAATTTATGACAGTTTTCCATCTAATAAAGGAACCAATTAAATATGCTACAAGCATTAGTACAAACTTGGTACAGAACATTCATTACAACATTTATAGTTAATGTTGTTATTGTTTTCATTATTACAAATCATAGTACATTATAACACCTTTCCAGCAAAGTACAGAGGAAATAAATTGTTAACTCTGCAAGGTAGCTCAGCCTACCTCTGTAGGGTTGAAGATGTCAAACATGCCACTGTTTTCATCCTTGAAATCTGAAAGGAAAGGTCTAGTTGTAGACAAATGGTCCCAATCATGGATGACAAGGTATCCTCACAACAACAAATACAGACCGAACAATGCTATGCAAGGATGTGATCTTTTCACACAACACTGTTGTATACAGAAAAATTTACCCACCAAGGCAATTTGTTGTGGGTCAATGTTTTTACATAAGATCATTTTGTTTATACACGTTCAGAAATGAACAATCCTCATATGCATGATCTATAAATTCTTGAATTTTCCAGCTCATGGGTCAATTGGTTTTGAATGCCTTTTTTGTTCTCCTTGAAGTTTTGGCAGCTCACATCTACATAAGCACATGGATCGAGATGTCCAAACATCATCACTTCCTTACACAAAAGAAAACTTTGGATCATGCCAGCTAAACACTTCAGAAATAAATGACAATGAATTTTTACAGAAAGAAGGATAAATCAATGAACGCCACCCAACCAACTAGATCTTACAGCACAGTATTTATCCACACTTCAAATGGAATAAATATTTCATGAATATGGTCTCCTCACCATCCTCGGGCAAGTCAGGCATGTCCTCATCCAGAAGATCCTGGAAAACAAAAAAGCATTGTGCCAGCGACTTGACCCAATACGCCTCACTACAAGTCAGCCACATTTGCTCATTTGTCCTGTGACAACTCAGCATGCAAAACCATTTCTCATCCTGCCTGTACCACAGTTTTACATGTGCTCTCACACTCTATACGTGACTGTTTACTATGCAAACATTTGCAAGTAAATTGTTCCTTTGATGCAAAGCTTGCAACTTTTCAAAATGATGAAGCCACTATGGAATGGGCCCCAAGAGTGAATCTTATCTTTGCCCTCCATACATTTACCACTGCCGAGATGTAATGGCATCAACAAAGGAGAACTTCCAAATACTGCTTCCCAGGTCTGGACAGAAATTCTGTGTAACTTCCACTTCATTTATCAGAAAGTCAATGAAATTAATACATCTTGTGTATGTCAGTATTTCAATAAAATGCATCTTCCAGCTGCCCAAAATAAAAAGGAAAAAGTCAAGCATCAACACATCAGCAGTTACGATGAGTAATCATAATAGCCATGCAGTGAAAACGACTTCCATGTCCATGGAGGTTGCTGCAGTTAAAACAAAAGACCTCATT
Source organism: Theodoxus fluviatilis (assembly GCA_034096865.1). NCBI lineage: Eukaryota > Metazoa > Mollusca > Gastropoda > Cycloneritida > Neritidae > Theodoxus > Theodoxus fluviatilis. The sequence continues at coordinate 136,517 of JAWQFJ010002014.1, forward strand.
CACTTTCAAGCAAGTTAGAGCTGTGGTGCCTGTGTCCACCAGGGCCACTTACTGCAAAGGTAGCGGTGCTTGCATAGAGCTTCTGGTAGCCATTCAGCATTGCCTCACACACCTCTCGTCGCTCAGTGCTCAGCTCCCCTTTTGTCTGCAACACGGTCAGCAACCATCATCACTGTATCAATGTCATCCAAAACGTGACAAACAGCCTTGAGGTTCAGGAAGAAAATGGAAACGGATACAGTACCAATTTTTAAAACTATACTGGAAAGGCACCTAGCAGCAACTGAGTATTCAAGTGAAAAATAAATAGCACATATCACCTCTAAAAATGACAAAGCAGAAATGTCTTTGGGTATTGTGAATAAAAAAATGAATGCCACTGGGTAGACAGTTTTTACTGTATTATAATGAATACATTGCAGTATTTTTCAGTAGCAAGATGTTAATCTTTATCTAACTGCCTAAGAAACGTGTTCAGCAATGCAATAAATTTGTCTTACTTCCAGTAAGTGGCACACTGAATGGAAAATTAATTATTTTTTCTTTTTATGAAAAAGGTAAAAAGGTGTGGTTTTTTATAGCGACTTACACCCTTTGTCAGGGTCTCAAACCGCTTACACTTTACCCCCTGATCACTGGGCATCTTCATCAATCCTCACTGGTACCTCACAACAAACATAGTGACAGACATTTAAGACGCACACAGTCAGGTACCAGCACCAACTCCGCTCCCTGGGGAGTATTCCAACCCGATGCTGGCGCTTGGCCGCATACAAGGGTTAATCGCACAACGTTTTTGCCAATATTGCCCTCACAGGTACCCGGTTTTACTCCTGGGTGGGGAGAAACAATGCGAGTTAAGCATCTTGCTCAAGGATGCAACTCTGGGAACCGCGCAGCTTCGAACGCCGTACCCACTGGCCGCAAGCGACTGTAGGTCCAGCGCGCTAACCACTCGGCCACAGAGCCCTGTTAAACAACTGTTTGACATACAGTTTTGAAAATTCGTATCCAAAACAAACACTCCACTAAGATCGTTCACTCTAAGTTTAACCTTTCTGCCATATGGTATGTCAAAATGTTAATGTTATTTAATATATGGGTGGGGGTGTGACATTTTTGCTCCCTCAGAATATATAGCTTTGGATCAAAGTAAAAAGCTGAAAACTTGCATGCAAATTTAATGCAAAAATTAAAGTTCAACACAACAAGACTTGTTTGAAAATTGTATCTCTTGTAATTTGTGCGTTACTTAATGTTTAGTCAGGTCATGACATAACCATTTCTTCTAGATGTCAATATAACAAATTTATTGACATTTCCATGAGTTACATACAGACTTGTCATGTTTTATTGTGTTGCAGTCTTTCTCCTTTGTTTGTATCCAGTTCTGATGGAGAACAGGCTGCTTGCTTTGTCTTGGAGAAGGGGGCACAAGTTGCTGCTACATTTTTCATGTTTACCGTTATAACTAATGACAAACACAATGTATAGAGATTAAGGTGAATGTTCATTGTGGTGCGTTTGTATTGTATATCAAATTAAATTTCCATGCTATGTGCCACTTTGAATCAGTGCTAATGCCTGGTGACACTTATGAAGAGTCTCTAGGGGTTTTGACTAAAGCAGCCGGCAGTCTTCTGGCAGTCGTTTGAACTGCAATTCCCCTTCACTTGTGTCACACACTGGACACAAGCCTGAAGCTTCATGGATTGTCTAATGAGGTAAGTGAGGAGATGTAAATACCGAGAACCATAGAGCAGCGCAGTTCTGCTGGTGTTTCTATCTTGCCTCCTCCCAGGACCCTTCCTACCTGCAGGATACGCCTGTTCTGGCGCTCCGCTGCCTTGAGGTCTTTGTGGGACTTGATGAGGTGCTTGCACAGCGAGGTGTAGTACTCCTTCAGCAGGTTCCGACAGGCCCTCTGTCTCTCTGGCGGCAACACCTGTGCACAGCACATCTGTCACAGAGGCAGGCTGACAGATAAGGCAGAAAGAGGCAGAAAACCCCAGATTCAGACTTAGTGGCAAGGATGTGCTGATTAGTTACTGCTTTGGGTCAGCCCTGTATACTTTCAGCTGCTCAGTTATGTTGCACTCAAATGAAACATTTTAAACAATAAGAATTAATGGAACAAAAATATACTATCTTAATCTTACAAAGAAAAGATAGCAAATACTTCTTCCACAGAGATCTTTTCTACAGGATGTGTGCACACACATACATACACCCATCTCCTGCAAATATGCACGCTTGCGCGAGCGTGCGCACACACACAGAGCAAGGGATCAAGAGAGAGAGAGAGAGAGAGAGAGAGAGAGAGAGAGAGAGAGAGAGAGAGAGACAGAGAGAGAGAGAGAGAGAGAGAGAGAGAGAGACAGAGAGAGAGAGAGAGAGAGAGAGAGAGGAGAGAGAGAGGAGAGAGAGAGAGAGAGAGAGAGAGACAGAGAGAGAGAGAGAGAGAGAGAGAGAGAGAGAGAGAGAGAGAGAGAGAGACAGAGGGAGAGAGAGACAGAGAGAGAGAGAGAGAGAGAGAGAGAGAGAGAGAGAGAGAGAGAGAGAGAGAGAGAGAGAGAGAGAGACAGAGAGAGAGAGACAGAGAGAGAGAGAGAGAGAGAGAGACAGAGAGAGAGAGACATAGACAGAGAGAGAGAGAGAGAGAGAGAGAGAGAGAGAGAGAGACATAGACAGAGAGAGAGAGACAGAACAAACTACTCAATCTAGTTGTATTTTTTCCATGAAAGTCAAAAGCACCAATGCTATAAAGACACAACATGAAAGTCTGGACTCGCCAGAGTAGCAGAGCAAGGAAATGAACCTTACCTGACTTCTTGGAAGGTCTATGCCATATTTTTCTGAGAGAACTCTGCAACATTAGGGGAGTACACCTGAATAGGTTTGACACTAATTTTGTATTTGAAACTGAAAAGTTATCTACAGATGGATGAAAAATTGCATAGTGGTAAAAATGACAAACTACACAGAGTTACATATTTGAGAAATAACAAACAGATACATGCAAGTATATAGTGAAATAAACACATGCATTTGCCACTCACTCTCACTTCTCATAATTTTTGTTTCCTGATAAAATAGCAGGAAAACGTAATGACAGCATGATAGTTACCCCCTACCCCATAGTCTGGCATAACAAAAGGCACTACCTCCACTCCAATCTCACCTGAATCTTCTTGGCACCAGGCCGACATAGTCATCACCAAGGTGCTTGCAGAAGGAAGAGATGATGTTGAGGTGGTTGTGTTCCTCCCGGTCAGAGTTTACCAGTACCGACAGCTGGTTGGCCAGTACGGGCAGGCCCTCCTTGGAGGTGAACACACCCACGGAGATCAGCTCACCCAGAAACCTCAGGTCCACTCGGTACTTGCTGGGGTTGTTAATCTGTCAGGCAAGGAAATCATCAGCATTGACTGAGTGTTTCGTCAAGGATGCCTTCAGAGCAATATGGCAGCAAGAGGATATGGTGCCCCTGTGCTGATGAAAAATAACTGTGCTGGTTTCAAGATTATATTCCTAAGCATCCTATTAGATATTAATGCATGAAAATGGCAATTTTGGTTAATTTCTTAATGTTTTCAGTATTTGAATCCCATGCTTCATCTGCAAGACATGGAGATTTAGCTGGAGGCAATGCTCACTGTGTTTCTTAATTTCACAGCATTAAACATCTGATGTGAAATATGATGTTAAATGTTTCCTCCAGATAAAGGATATTTTAGTGAAAGAACAAGGTAAAATATTGCAATAATAATACAATATGCTGAAATTTAGTAATGATCTTAATGCCATGAAGTCAAGAACAATCAAGGTCAACTTTCATTCTGCACAGCGATAGGTCTCAAGACACAAGAGAAGGGAATTTACAGCACAACACACATTTGTTGACAATGACATGGCAGACCACTTGACTCAAGGGGACAGCCATTTGAATGGAGAGGCTTGACAATCACATGGCAGTCTACTTTATTCTAGATAACAGCCATTTGAATGGAAAAGCCCCACCTTGTCATCCTTCTTAGAGAGCAGGAATTTCTGCATGTTGTCCAAAAGGCTGGCGGAGAAGTCTGCATAGCGCTGATGCAACAGACTGCAGATGTGCACTGCCATCTGAATGTCTGACATCTTCAGCTTGGCCTCGGCTATGGCTGCCGTCTGCAAGGTGAAACATTTTTTCTATCCACTGTCATCTAAGCCACATTAGTGTACTGAGCCATTATGGGTAAAATGTGCATTTTCCAACTCCCTTCAAGAACAGATGGAATTAAAACATCTCATCATCATTTTCTGCACAATGGAGAGGAGGGAGGGAGGGAGGATTGAGGGAGGGAGGGAGGGGGGGGGGGGGAGGATGGATGGAAGGATGGATGGATGGATGGAGGGAGGGAGGGAGGGAGGGAGGGGGGGAGGGAGGGAGGGAGGGAGGGAGAGAGAGAGAGAGAGAGAGAGAGAGAGAGAGAGAGAGAGAGAGAGAGAGAGAGAGAGAGAGAGAGAGAGAGAGAGAGAGAGAGAGAGAGAGAGGGTGGTGGTGGTGGAACAGCCAGACACACTCACACACACACAATGAGAGAGAGAGAGAGAGAGAGAGAGAGAGAGAGAGAGAGAGAGAGAGAGAGAGAGAGAGAGAGAGAGAGAGAGAGAGAGAGAGAGAGACAGACAGACAGACAGCAGGAAAACTTTTTGTGTGTGAGTATCATAGAATACTAGCTTTCAAATATGGTTCATATCTTCTTGGAGTGTAGATCATAAACAATGAAACAGAATGAGAATGGTACAATTTAATCACTATTTTTCTTGCGATTTCTGAAACAGAGAGAGTTAAAGATCTATTGGGATCACACAGACAAATACTATAGCTCCTTCACAGAGAATGGCTACATGCTTTGCAGCACACATCAATAAAGCCACAAGCAAAATGAAATAGATATATCAAAACCTGTACCCACCACTTCTCCTATGTACTTTGTCAGATTCAAACCACCGAATTCCTTAACCAGACTGTCCCTTTGAGACTCAGTCATGTTTCGCTGAAATGGAAGAGTTTGGTATTAGACATACACAGATACTCTAACTCAATCCTTTACTACTCAAGTTTTCGTCCATCCTTGCTTTACCATCCCAAAGTAAACCTTATATACTTCCTAATTCATTCTAAATTTCCAAGAGTTTTTGCAATAGTCACACACACACACACACACACACACACACACACACACACACTCCACCCCAAAAACATAAGCAATAAAATACATTAACTATATCTTCAGCAAGGGGTTAAACAAGGTGCTCTCTAAAAAAAACCCTCAAGTTTTCAGTGTTGCTAATTCTACATCAGGGAACAATCCCACACACACCCCAAACAAGAAGGGCAAAGCCCATACGACTCACATGCTTGACCTTGACCTTCAGGTGACCTTTAAGGTCAAGGTTAAACAACTAAACCTACCAATGACATCATACACAAAGAAATGCTTTACACATTTTCCCTACCAAAATACATGTGACCTTGACCCAAGGTCAAGGTCATCCAAGGTCATGCAACACAAAGCTCCTAATTCAAGACATAGGAAGCACAATGGTGCTTATTGGCACTTTCTACCATGAGATATGGTCACTTTTAGTGGTTCACTACCCCATTTTGGTCACATTTCATAAGGGTCAAAGTGACCTTGACCTTGATGATATGTGAACAAATGTGTCTCGTGATGAAAGTATAACATGTGCCCCACATAATTATTAAGTTTGAAACAGTTATCTTCCATAGTTCAGGGTCAAGGTCACTTCAAAATATGTATACAATCCAACTTTGAAGAGCTCCTGTGACCTTGACCTTGAAGCAAGGTCAACCAAACTGGTATCAAAAGATAGGGCTTGCTTTGACCTATATACCACTTGTAGCTAAGGTCGCCATTCTCAATAACGTGGGAGAAAATTGGGAAAATGTGAAAAATGACTGTTTTTGAGACCACATTTATGGCTCCTGTGACCTTGACCTTGAAGCAAGGTCAAGTCACTATGTATGTTTTTTGAGGCCTTGTCATCATACACCATCATGCCACATTTGGTGTTGATAGACTTAATAGTCTCCGAGAAAAATCCAACGTTAAAGTTTTCGGACGCCCGGACGGACGGACGACACGGCTCAGTACATAGACTCACTTTTGCTTCGCATGTGAGTCAAAAAAGTATTATTATTTCTTTTTCAGCTTACTTTTGAACGGTCTGCCAGTAGTGGATACTTTCAAGAAAAGATGGTTCCAAGCTTTTGAAAGCCAAACACAAAGACAGGCCCACATGCACAAGGAGCTCACCAGCTTCTTCACAAAGGCAGTGTTCTTCTTGAGACTTGAGTCCAGTCTGCTGAAGAAAGTCTCGTCCGGCCTGTTGTCTGTCAAGGGAAGCAGTCCTCCACCATGTTAGGCCCATCCCATCCCAACATCAAACCATGATCAAATGCTGATGCTCATTCATACAATATCCCATCTGTGAAATCAGTCAACAATCACACAATTTGACCATAAAAGGAATGAATAGCACATCCAGAACATATCATCACAAAATTGCACACATGTGCTCATGTGCAAGCAAACACACACACAAATATGCAAAAACAAAGCGCCCCCCAAAAAAGGAAAAACTTGATGTTGCGTTTGATTCTCAAACGATGCAGCTTGTCATGGGAAATAGGAAGTAACCGACCTGCACCAACACACGCACACACACAAGAGAGGGAAAACCATGCACTCATACCCACTCTGTTACGAATCGAATGTTGGGCGACATGGAGATAAGTGGTGGAGTCCCCGCATGCACGCCCCTTTGGCTGTTCCCCCGGGTGATTGCTATAAGGTTTTGACTGGGATATTAGATGGTTTTCGAGCAGATGAATAAAACAGGTGTGATTGTAGACGTATCATAAAAAGAAGTGATAGAGGGGCCCGAAAAACATTCGAAAGATGACTTTAATCGTGAGGACCCTTGGAATACAAACGGTCTAGAGAGGGGAGGATGGGGGAAGGAAAAACGTCGCCAACACGTTTAGCATGTGTACAACATTTTATAGGGATCTGTGTTAAAGGTATATTGGTGTGTCAAAGAATCGGTCATAGAGCGACTTTTAGCACCTACAATTATGGCAATGAGAATTGATTGATTTGTATATATTTAGCCGTTGTGATTGACGTGGTCGTAAGTGATAAAAGCTTGGATTACCGACAAACTCGATGAGTGGTCGTTCACCATAACTAAGGCGAAATGAAACCCAAGGGGTGAGACCGTAAAGTCCGGAGGGAGAAAAACGTCGATAAGTATCTTAGATAAGCTCGCTTCATGAGCTATGGAGGGGAAATGGAATTAACTGATCGATTTCGTAAAGTTTGCGTGTGTCACAAGTTACGTGCATCAAAATTAGAATATTCGTTTAGTATACTGTCATTCCCTTATATATTGTAACTACCAAGTGGGAACGTGATCATGGATGACCCTTTGATCAAAAGGTGAAGGAGGGCAAACGGCGATAGGCAGAGCTCTATGGTAAATGATTGAGGTATTAGGGGTTCTTTTCATCTTCAGGGTTCTGCTTCAGGTATCTAGACATTTGCGGGTAAGTCAATGTAAAGATAGAGGAAAAAAGCATACAGTTCATGAGCCTGTGTTAGAGGCCTCAAACACTTCTTGCCCCTTTATCCCCATCTGGCTCGCCCCGACGCTGCCTAGGCCTGTTTTGTAAAGCAACTGACCACAGTCTGTCGCCGGTGCCACGTCATCTCCTTCACTTCCCCCAACATCTGGTCTCCACCCATCGCGCACACCCTTCACATCCACCCCACTTCGATCCCGTGACACATCTCTCCTCCCGCACCTCGCATCGAAGCTATCCTCTGCACGACCCACCCCCATCTCCCCGGTGTATCAGAATACTGCATTCCTCCACCTTTATCGCACCCTCACCCTGAACGTGCACCCCCAATCTCCCGGCAGGGGTACACCGCCACATTCTGTCCTCACTGCACACACCCCCATCGCAGCGAGCCCCCCTTTCGGACACTCACCCCAATCTCCCCTACAGCATCTGGGCTCATCCAACCATACGCACGCCCGCCGCCTTCTAAAGACTAGCGACCACGCTATCTTGTTCCCCCTGTAAGCGACTATACCTTTATCGAAATCTCACAAGCCCCTATGTTGCGAAGCACCCATCCTTCCATCACAGCCACCGTCCGACTCTGCCCGCCCCGTCTTATCAGTACCTGCTGTTCTCTTGTCTATGATTTCATCTTATCACCCAGGTTCGCACCCCCTTCACACCCACCTGCATCGGCTCCCCCCTTACGAGCCAAAACCCGAGGTCCCAGTTAGCCTCTGCTCCCGTTACAAACACATACTGGCCCACCCCATCGCACCCCTTAGAAGACCGCCTCACCTCACCACGTCGTGCATTGAGCCTGAATCTCCTGACCCCTCATGTCTTTTGGTACATTCATTCTCGAGCATGATGCGATTTGCGGTTTACCGATCAGGCCCCATCGCCCACCGGCGTCAATCATTGTCATAGACCCACCCGTCACTCGCAACCGTTGTTACACATCTCTATCTAAGCACACGACTCCCATTCGCGCAACACACTTCACACCAACAGACGAACTACCCCTTACGGCATATTTCCTCCCACCCATCGCAACCAACTTCAACACCCACCCACCTTCACACCTACACATCTACTCATCCAACCAGACTGCGATAACCCGTCTATGAATATGCCTCTTAGTGCAGATCCAAACACATGAGCCACCCCTCCCATCGTATTTCTCCCATTGCTCTGACACATGGTTTATGGTCTCTCACATTAGAATACAATCCGTAATGCGTGCCACTCCACTCCTGTTTTTGTAAATTACTAATACTAATAGCATCAATTCTTTGACCCTCCTTGTGTCAGCGATTATTCACTACAGAGTCCATCTCTCTGCCTCTGTACTCGTTATGAACCGGAATTTTTTCGAAGACTATGAACAGTTTCAGAAAACAGACGGTCACACAACGTGCTTACCCCTTTGACACATATATTTCTCCATCCCCATCGCACCCCCACAACCGACTTTCTGTACATCCCGACATCGCATCAACTTCAATGACCCCGACATCGCACATATAGAGAAATGCCTTAACACGCACAACAAGCTACATCTCAAGACACCTATGATACTCACCCCAAATAACTCATCGCATCTTAACCCGATTCACCACAGACCACCCCGATAATCATCGACCTTCTCCCTCCCCCCTCTTAATACTAACCTCACAATCGCAACCGTTTCCACACGCCCACCCCATTGTCTCCCCATGGAGCACAATCTCTCCTCCACCATCTTGGTACCCACCTTCACAACCCCACCACCAAGTCTCCCTCTACAACAATCCTTCACTCACCCATCGCACACCTGCCCATACCGCCGACTCCCCCGCCTTTACCAGATCTATCTGCCTCTAATCCTCGATCGCAACTTATCTTCAGCACCGCACACTTCCAGACATCCTCTGTCTCTACTTCTATGGCAT
>JAWQFJ010002014.1:146099-173493 GCA_034096865.1 Theodoxus fluviatilis
AAATAGAACCCAAACAACGGCGGTAAATGAAAGTCGCTTTAAAACACAGGGCGAGCACAGATGCAAATTTTCGACTTAAAAGTCTTCTTCAGGCATAAAACAAACACACAACTGAACTGTACAGGGTAAAATGTCCACTGAGCAGGGATACTTTACATTACTCAGTGGATGACGAGTTTTATGTTCCATAAAATCGTGAAACTTGTAAGTAAAATAAGCTCACGGTTACCACAAGCTGCAGGGAAGAGTTAGAGAGGGAGAGGGAGGGGGGGGGGGGGGGGGGGGGTGGGGGGGGGGGTGGGTTAAAGGGGGGTAGTAGGAAGTGGGGGGCGGAAGCGAAGCGGTGGTGTATGCGTGTGTGTGCGCATGTACGTGATTATGTGTGAAAGAAGAAAAAGAGGTAGAGATTTGAAAGAGGGATGTCAACTGGTTAAACAACTTACATTAAAATAACCTTAGTACATAAAGTATGCTTAAGAGACGGGATACAACCTTCCATTAAAGAAAGCTAGAATGCGGAAACAAGGATGATATTGTTACATCTACTATTGTACATTCTTTGGAACAAACGAGCAAATAAATAGATAAATAGATCAACGGTAAAAAGTCGATGAGTGTCTATTTGGATAAAAACAGACTAAGTTAAAAGTAGATGCAGCAAATTTTAATTTCGTTCAAACCAAGAGGTTTTTTGGTACCCAGTTTGTGGATCACATAGGTCTCCATCTCTTTTCTCGCATTTGTGTCATGTTTAAAAAGTTTCCACACCCCTCGCACCCGCACATCCTGGACGGAATGAGTTGGTGAATTAAAATGATGTGCCACGGATTTGTCTCGATTATGGCGTATGTCTGCGAGGTGTTCTGAAAAGCGAGTGTTGAGACTACGGCCAATCTCTCCCACATACATTTTTGAGCATTTGTGACATGTAATTGCATAAACTAAATCTGTGGAGTGACATGTGAAGTATTTTGTTATGTGCATGTTTCCTTTGGGGTCTTGGATGTGGATGGAGCTATGCAGAAATGGGCAGGTCTTGCAGCTGGTGAGGTTGCAGGGGTGAATGCCAGGCGGGTGTTGGGCGGGACCTCCGGAGGACCGGACGAGTATATCTCTGAGGTTAATACCTCGTTTATAGGCAATCGTGGGTTTCTCAGTGAATATAGAGGTTGTTTCATCAGGAGACTTTAGAAGATGCCAGTTGGAGAGGAGAGTTGATCGAATCCGATCAGTGATGGGATGATACTGAAGTGTGAGGGTGGGTTTGAAGGAGATTTTGGCTTGGGTATGGGGTTTCAGGCATTCAGCTCTGGATAAATTCTGCACCCGGTGGAGAGCGTTCTGTAGGACAGGAAGGGGATAGTGTCTATGCAGGAATAAGTCAACCATTTCTTTGGATTTTGTGTTGAAATCTTCATCACTGGAGCAGAGGCGTCGAAGGCGAAGAAATTGGGAGAAAGGGATGCTGTTCCTGGTATGGGGGCTGTGGGAAGAGTTATAATGTAGGTAGCAATGGGAGTATGTAGCCTTGTAAAAGACAGAGGTATTGATGGTATTGTGGGTCAAGGAGACAAGTATGTCTAAGAATGTGATGGAGACATAATACATTTTGTAAGTGAAATGAATGCTGGGATGGAATCGTTGTATGGCATGGATGAAGTCGGTCAGCTACTCTTTGTGAAGGGATGTGAAACCAAAAATGTCATCTATGTATCTTTTGTAGAACTCACGGGTGGGATTCAGATACTGTTACAGAAAAGGTGTTCAAATTAGCTCATGAAGAGACAGGCATAACTAGGACCCATCTTGGTTCCCATGGCAACGCCACTGATTTGGTGAAAAGTTTCATCGTTAAAAGTGAATGTATTCAAAGTCAGGACCTGCTCGGCTAGGCGCACTAATGTGTGGGTGGGAGGTGTTTTGTCTGTGCGTTGGTTGAGGAAATGTGTGAGAGCCTTCAAACCGTCGGCGTGTGGGATGCTGGTATAGAGGGAAACTACATCTAGGGAAAAGAGATACTTGGGGGTAGTTCCTGGATGAGTTTTCTTATCTTCTAAAAGGTTCAAAGCATGTGTTGTGTCTTTGACATATGTAGGTAAGGATGTGACAAGAGGTTGTAGCAGTGTGTCTAGGTAGTGGGAAATATGTTCAGTGGGGCAACTGCATGCTGAAACAATGGGTCTGCCAGGGTTGTTCGGTTTATGTATTTTAGGTAGCAGATAGAATTTGGAAGAGTGGGGTTGGTGTATAAGGAGATGCTTTGCTGTGGGAGGTAACTGGCCGTCAGTGATAAGTTTTTAATGGTGTTGTGAATAATTTTGTTGTCTAGATTAAGCGAGTCTCTGTGTACAGGTTTGTAGCAGGATACGTCTACAAGTTGTCTCTGGACCTCTTGAATGTACAAGTCCCGTCTCCACACAACATTAACCGCTCCCCCTTTGTCAGCAGGCTTAATGACAATGTCATCTCTAGATCTAAGAGTGTTCAAAGCGTTCTTCTCTTCACGTGATAAGTTCAATTGTCGAAACGGTGTAAACTTCATCTTGTGAATCTTTTCAAAACATACGTGTATAACATTCGACTGTATTTAGAACACCATGTGGGGGTTCCTTCCGTGGCAGTGTTTGGAAAAGACGACAGAATATGTCTTGATCTGTCTTGAAATGATCTCGGGGGGGGGGGGGGGGGGGGAGGGGGGGGGAGGGGGGGGGGAGGGGGGGGGAGGCGGGGGGAGGGGGGGGGAGGGGGGGGGAGGGGGGGGTGTTTCAATACTACCATCCAACGTAGTGTTCTAAAGAATGTATTACAGTCTGCCAAAACGTTATAATTGTTAATGCCTGGTCTTAATGGTATAAACTTAAGGCTTTTCCCCCTCAAATTTATTTGTTCTTTCATTTTGTTTCTCTAAAATGGGCTGTAAAATAATGCTCATCATTATTAGTTAGCTTAGTTTCCACCACAGGTAGACGATTACTTTCCACCGTTTTCAATAGTAACGATTTTCAGCTTTGGATAAATCCATACAAGGTTTTCCATGCGTAGTGGGTACCTGTGAGACGGGATGTGAAAACCAATTTTCAAAATAAGTTTGATCTTATTGTTGCAACCTCCCATGGCATGGGTTGATTGTTTAAGTTTTAAGCCTGGCGACAACTTTTTAGTCGAAAAATTGCGCCTTTTCTTGATCTTTATCTTGTATCCCGTTTCAAGCATCTCCATTTTAACAGACCTTCGCTTAACAAACGAGTCCCCCTGTGGGTTCGGGGTAAGAATTGACCCACTGCGCCCCCCTGTGGGTTCGGGGTAAGAATTGATCCACCGCGTCTCACTAAGCGATTCGTAAGGGACGAATAACTCGGGACACTGTGACTTGCTTTACGTTTACTCTCAACTGTTCTAGTGATTTTCGTGCTTAATGGCCTTACATAGCCTACACAGGCTGATAGGTCATAAAACACCATCCATCCATCCGTGAACAAACGAGTTAGAACTTTTATCTTGCGGTGTGTGTTTCATCGGAGAACTAAGGCAATTGCGCAGTCGTCTTGTCTTTGACAGCGGGATTTTAGCTCGACCTAGTGGAGGTCACACCCACGTTGTGGTGATCGACCCGTTGTCTTTGACAATGGGATTTTAGCTCGACCTAGTGGAGGTCACACCCACGTTGTGGTGATCGACCCGTTGTCTTTGACAATGGGATTTTAGCTCGACCTAGTGGAGGTCACACCCACGTTGTGGTGATCGACACGTTGTCTTTGACAGCGGGATTTTAGCTCGACCTAGTGGAGGTCACACCCACGTTGTGGGGATCGACACGTTGTCTTTGACAATGGGATTTTAGCTCGACCTAGTGGAGGTCACACCCACGTTGTGGTGATCGACACGTTGTCTTTGACAATGGGATTTTAGCTCGACCTAGTGGAGGTCACACCCACGTTGTGGTGATCGACACGTTGTCTTTGACAGCGGGATTTTAGCTCGACCTAGTGGAGGTCACACCCACGTTGTGGGGATCGACACGTTGTCTTTGACAATGGGATTTTAGCTCGACCTAGTGGAGGTCACACCCACGTTGTGGGGATCGACACGTTGTCTTTGACAGTGGGATTTTAGCTCGACCTAGTGGAGGTCACACCCACGTTGTGGTGATTGACCCGTTGTCTTTGACAATGGGATTTTAGCTCGACCTAGTGGAGGTCACACCCACGTTGTGGTGATCGACACGTTGTCTTTGACAACGGGATTTTAGCTCGACCTAGTGGAGGTCACACCCACGTTGTGGGGATCGACATGTTGTCTTTGACAATGGGATTTTAGCTCGACCTAGTGGAGGTCACACCCACGTTGTGGGGATCGACACGTGACAGTTGCTCACTAAAAAGCACTGAGAGCGAAAACCTCCACCAAGGCAACCACAACTACTCTTTCATGGCCTGTACAATTCAAGCAGGGTGTTCTGCTAGCCAGGCCTGACGCTATGCAGTTTAGTTCATTAAATGTTTAGCGCCGCGCAAGCTAGCAGCGTCATTAAGAGTAGGCCTATTACACAATAACATTTTCCTTTTAAGTTCCAAAATGTAATAACAGATACCCTCCAAAATTTACTGGAATGTTCCTTGGGTGAAACCCTGACCTTCCATCTTATTTCATCAGGATCAGTTGCAAACTTTTTGAGTTATTTTGCCACATATCTAACTAACGAACGAACCGAGGGTTAAAGTTCAACATGACCTTGACGGAGGCAGTACGCGTATGAAGATGGCAGAATAGAAACGAAACAAATTGAGTTCATCGCATTCTTTGGCGAGCCAATGGGAAGGAGGACGTGGCCATTTTGAAAGCTAATATGCGTTATTTATGTATGATAACTAACCATGTTATCTCTCCTCGTGACAGTTCTAATGTTAAGCTCAGTTTAAGAGGAAACAATAAACAAAAGAAGAATTCTAAGGGTAGAGAGGATGGGAGTGGGGTGGGGTGGGGGTGGGGGTGGGGTGTGTGTGTTAACCTTAACCACAGCTACTGTAGACCATACTGATAGATGATTACGACTTAATTATTAAGAATAGCAAGGCCACAACGAAAAATGTGGCGAAACTGCACAATTGTGCCACTAACTTCATCATTTATTACGCTAACAATTCTAAGTACAGAACGATTTGAATTTGCACAATTACCCCGGTAGATACAGCCTCGCAAAAGTCCTCTTTTGGGAGACACTTTTAATGTGGAGACAAAGAACAAAGCAATGGGATAAGAAAAAAATGTCAAAATGTTTTTTTTTCTCTTCGTCGATTCACATAAAGCAGACGAATCTTTGTATGGATGGATGGATGGATGGAGTTTAAGGGCCTATCAGCCTTGAAGGCTATATAAGGCCACAACATTAAGAAACACCCATCACCAACAAGGTAGTAAAACTCTTCACTACAGTGAGGTCTCATACAGTTCACCTAACTAGTGACATGAAATCGAGTCCCACTGCCCACCAGCCATGAATCTTTGTAAAATGTGGTGTGCGGACAGGTTTCGTTATTCATCACACTTCGATTGAGCAAGTCAGCGTCGGGATGGATGGATGGATGGATGGAGTTTTACGGCCTATCAGCCTTTGTAGGCTATGTGGTATCCTCACTCTGCGCAGTGAGTTCTGCCAGTTCAGTGTTTGGAATAAACAGATTGACTTTGGCTTGCCTGGGTTCGAGTCCACTTCTGTTGCTCTTGGCGATACTACACTATGTAAGGCCATCAAGCACGAAAATCACTAGAACAGTTAGGAGTAAACGCAATTCAAGTCACGGTGTCCCTAGTTATTCGCCTTAGGGAGACGCGGTGGGTCAATTCTTACCCCCAACCTACAGGGGGACGTCAGCGTTGGGACATTTCACTCGACATGGACTGTGAGACACTTAGCGTCGCACTGATGTGATTGGGAGCCCACAGTAGTAGTGAAGACGCGTGCGATTGTGATTCTACAGGTTTTAGTCTCCATGAATAATCGCCCACAGGTTTCGCTCTTCATCACACTTCGATTGTGCATATCGACAAGCTATATCGTTGGGACAGGCCCGTCGATCAGCTCGTTTTGTTTACAAATCGTTCAAGGGTCTGTGTACAAATTATGAAAGTAAAACTTATCCATTATCAATATTCTGGAAGTAAATTTGTTGCAATTAAACTGTCTTTGTGCTTTGATGCAATTGTTTTTACCATCATCGGCCGATCTTTATTCCTTTTTATTTAAAAAACTACGGTCACATACATCTTCTACTATATCAGTATATATGCATTCCAGTTCTTATTCTACGAAAGAGGAGGCTGTCATGAGGCTGCTACTATTTTTACCGTGGCCCCGGTAAACCCGTCTTAGGCCACTCTTGACTGCACAAGGTGTACAAGTTTTACACATTTTCTTACGTTGTCAAAGAAGTCAAACTATCGTTTTCTTTCCTCCACATCTATCGATAAAGTTACGAAACCACATTTCTTGCACACCGTTGAGATAATAATTCATCCTTTCGTTGCTTCCGCAACTTTCAGCACTATTGTGTAAAGCCACCGTGCAGGAAGAGAGATTTGACGTTGGCCATCTTTTTGAAAACTCGGCGTGAAAATGGTGCTCCACCACAGTGTGTGCCACGTGAACACAAACGCCAATGCGTATTAATTACATCACAATTTTCATTCCCCGAATGAAAAACAATGGACACAAAAAGCAAAAACATCGATTCCTTACCCATTTCTGATGAAAAAAGTGTAATATTTGAACCACGAAGATTAAAATATCCGCTGGCGCTGAACCTCCAGGTTTTGGCACACACAAAAAATTGGGTTCAAACCCGCAATCTCTCGAGAAAAGAGGGGGGAAAAAACACACACAAAAACACAAAAAACAGGTCGGGTTCGAAAAAAGTTTCAGAGCGGATTCGAATCCGTTCACGCATGACCTAACGTTACAATTGTCCAGCGCTTTACCATCTGAGCCATTCATTTGGCAACTGACGTTACTACGTGTTTGTAAAGGAATTATAACGTTCTTTTCTGTAAACTCCCTCGCTTCATATTTTGCACTGTAAATTGTATAAAAATGGATGATAGTTCATGAAATTTGAGTGGTCTTGTACATTTTAGGATACTTAAGGTCTATTTCTGCCAAGTTTATTATCGATTCACTGCCATTAGGCCAAGCCAACAGACTACCAGTACCAAGTTGTTGCGCTTAAGTCAGGACAGACAGAACGAACGAACGAACTTTATTTTACAAGGGTAGTGAATTAGGCAGTATTGCCTTTCTTACTTACATTCAGCCCTTGAGGCAAAATATTCAAATGTGGTAAGAGAGAGAGAGAGAGAGAGAGAGAGAGAGAGAGAGAGAGAGAGAGAGAGAGAGAGAGAGAGAGACAGAGACAGAGAGAGACAGAGAGAGAGACAGAGACAGAGAGAGAGACAGAGAGAGAGAGAGAGAGAGAGGGGGGAGGGGAGCTGGGAAAAGGGGAGGAAGGGAAGAGAGAATGAGAGTAAGAGGGTGGGGGAGAGAGAGAGAGAGAGAGAGAGAGAGACAGAGAGAGAGAGACAGAGAGAGAGACAGAGAGAGAGAGAGAGAGAGAGAGAGAGACAGAGAGAGAGTGAGAGAGAGAGAGGGGGGGGGAAGCTGGAAAAGGAGGAGAAGAGAGAATGAGGAGGGGGGTGGGAGGGAGAGAGAGAGAGAGAGAGAGAGAGAGGGGGGGGGGGGGAGAGAGAGAGAGGAGAGAGAGAGGGGGGAGAGAGAGAGAGAGAGAGAGAGAGAGAGAGAGAGAGAGAGAGAGAGAGAGAGAGAGAGGAAATTGCAAGCCGCCGAATGTTGCAGATTTCTACTCTTGCTAGCGTCGAAAGACACGCGGAAACGGAAAAGATAACTCTGTTTGACTCGATTTCGATTCGACTAAGCATTTCCGTCCGCTATTCCGTCAATTGACCTTTGAGTGAGGCAGTTTTTGAGATATATATCAGCTTCTAAGTGGGACTGAATTTCAGATCGTACATGCAAATGACGTCATGCTATTAATGACGTCAAATTTGGCTTTGCCGTCAAATGTCATTTCAATAATTTTTCGACCGGTAATTTCGAGAATACGACCTTAAAAAACCACTTTCTCTTCAAGCCTCGATTCTGAAAATTTGATACATTCAATCGGACCTAACTTCCAGTTAGTGTGCAAAATCTCAAGGAAATCCGTCCAGTAGTTTTTGAGATATAAGCCGTGGAGTCGGGACAGACACACAGACAGACAGACAGATAAAAACCGCTGGCGCTGAACCTCCAGGTTTTGGCATTAAAAAGCCCCCAATAAAGCTGTGAGGGCCTTCAGTAAACCTGGAGGGATAAAAAATCGAATACAGGACGTTTCGTACCATAGTCGTTGTGTACCTCATTTAGTCGATTCGTACCTTTTCTACCCTAACCCTAACCCTAACTCTAACCCTAACCCTAACTCTAACCCTAACCCTAACTCTAACCATAACCCTAAAGGGTACGAAACGACTAGGTACAAAATGCCCAGGATAACGACCCGCATCGTAAAAAATAATTCTTTCTCCTTTACCAGTGTTCTCAAATTCAGTGTTCGTCATTAAACAGCTTCAAAAACAGAATTGACACGATGTTCAAAGACTACATGTACTGTGATGATGTTGGCCACCCGCTGTTGCCACGTATACCACTCTCTGCCACTCATAAGCCACCGGAAGAAAAGTATAGAGAATAGGCACGATCTTTTAAGATCGTTAGAACTAGGGTAGTAAAAAGTGAGAGTAGCCATAAGTACTGATCAAAAGATCAGATAAAGGCCTCGCGGCCTAAGACATCTGAGGACATATCTATCTAAATTCATTCTCCTATAAACTGTCCTCGCAAATGACGTCACGTTATTGATGACGTCGCACATGTTGGAATTTCGCCATTCCATCAAATTGCCTACCTCCCCAGGTGTTTCGAAATTCTTCTCCTGGCATATAGGATCGAAACTCTACTTGCAAATGACGTAACGTTATTAATGACGTCACACATGTTAGAATTTCGCCATTCCATCAAATTGCCTCCCTCCCCAGGTGTTTTGACCTTAAAAACCACTTTCTGTTCAAACCTCGATTCTGAAAATTTGATACATTCAATCGGACCTAACTTCCAGTCAGTGTGCAAAATCTCAAGGAAATCCGTCCAGTAGTTTTTGAGAAATCAGCCGTGGAGTCGGGACAGACACACACACAGACAGACAGATAAAAACCGCTGGCGCTGAACCTCCAGGTTTTGGCATTAAAAACCCCCCAATACAGCTGCGAGGGCCTTCAGTAAACCTGGAGGGATAAAAAATCGAATACAGGACGTTTCGTACCCTAGTCGTTGTGCACCTCATTTAGTCGATTCGTACCTTTTCTACTCTAACCCTAACTCTAACCGGTTAGGGTACGAAACGACTAGGTACAAAAACGACCCGCATCGTAAAAAATCTTTCTTTCTCCTTCACCAATGTTTTGCAAATTCACCCTTCTCAAAAATCTCCTCGCAAATGACGTCACGTTATTCGACGTCAAATGATCACGTCACAGATTTTGCAAATGGAGTCTGTTGTATCATTTTCATTGCAACACCAAAATGTAAAAAAGTCACTTTCTTTTCAAACCTCGATTCTGAAAATTTGATAATATTCAATCGGACCTAACTTCCAGTCAGTGTGCAAAATCTCAAGGAAATCCGTCCAGTAGTTTTTGAGATATAGGCCGTGGAGTCGGGACAGACACACACACACACAGACAGATAAAGTCTGTAGGACCTCCAGTAAACCTGGAGGGAAAATATACTGTAGCATCATTCAATAACTTTCCAACGAGGAAAAGCATGAGTAAAAATTGACATACACACGTACGCACACAAATTGACCCATTACCTCGAAAACAACTATAAATCAAAGCCCAAGTGATACAGCACAACTTTTATTGTACAAATGTTCCAACTAATACTTCCACATTACTGTATAAAAGACACGAGTGGCACACTGCTGAGCCCACACAGCACGAGCAGGACCGCTGTACAAGGTTCACGTTGGAACTAGCAGCAATTTCACGCCAGCACCAACCTTGCTGTTTGTGTTGTAATACCGTTTGGCAATGCGAAAATGACAGCAAATGCAATAAGTTATTGGCAATGAGATGGGGTTGACGCCATTGGTGATGGCTGACCTTGTAAACTACAGTGCAAAGAATGACAGTCCAGTCATTAACTGTCGTGACAGATAGTCTAAGTGGGATAGCCTCATTCATTAATTGTAGTAGGGGGGTGGGGGGGATGCAGATGGTCTCATTCCCTAGCTCTAGGGAAGAGCTTAAGTGACAGCTGCAAGTGTGGGATAAGAAACCTGCAGGCAGTTGGAAATCTTGAAAACAAAGTCCGTCTGCCCTAGACAAGTCCACTATCTGTAAATTCACACAACTGTACATTTCCAATGTCACAGACAGGGAAGACAACGTTGTCACACACAGTTAAGCACAGCAATGCTTCACGTCACAGGTATCCTCCACAAGAGGGAAAAAAAATCACATCCACCTTCACGCCATTCAGTGAAGGTGAATAAAGAACATTTTCATAAAGAGCAAGTGGATATCATTTCTTTTTGAAACGCATTCCACCTGCAGTTGTCCTTCATACACAGGCAGAAAAACACCAGACAGGTACATGACACACTGTACATTCACATAGACATTCAAATAGGTAACCAGTAAGAATGAGAAAAAGACTCCATGCAGTTCTTTACCTTCTGGGCACTGAGCCTATCAGTGCACCACAACATGACACCCAACAAGCAAGAGAAATTGGAGAGAGGCAGACTATATAGCCTGACTCCAGCATCTGGCTCACAGCTGCTCAGAGAACCACAGGCGCCCACAGTCATGTCCATCAAGTAACCCAAACCACGGCAGAATCCATCCCAAGCGCTTCATCAGCACCTTGGGTAATGAAAGTCTATGGCAACTCTGCATTGCATCTACCTGAGCTCACAGCCCACCTTTCTCCTGCCCTGCTTCTCTGTCTTGCTGCAGTGCCCTGCTTCTCTCTGTCTTGCTGCAGTGCCCTGCTTCTCTCTGTCTTGCTGCAGTGCCCTGCAGTGGCCATTGCTTTGTGTGGACAGTCTCGAGGAAGTTCCATGCCATTTCAAAACGGGCGTTTCCCGTTATATCACAGCAGAGCTGGCACCATGCCAGCAGACTGATATGGTGCTTTTGTTCTCCAATTTGTGCAAAGGCAGCAATCCATCACTTGACCCTTCAAGTGCGATGGCCAACATTTCGGCCTCATTATCTGGTCAGCAGTTGCTCTGGTCCCCAAGAATGTTCCTTCACTCCATCCAGCACTGCTTCAGCTTGAGACTTCAACAGGTCAAAAGGAACAGTTCACAATGGTTCAGTCTGAGCAAGAGCAGAAGTAGAAATCTGACAAAAATTCAGACCTGCAACACTCCTTGCTTACCACATGACAATCCTTTTCAACTTTGACACTTTCAGGTATGTGTGGTGTGTGGATGAGGGTCAGATATAATATGGACACTAAATCTAGGTAAGTGATGTGAGGATATGGCTGAAGATTTCCACCAGCTTTCACAACTGATCATCATGGAGTGCCAAGCCACACTGATAACCATCTTCAACACACAACTGATCATTCCTGTTCCTTGTAATTAACAAGTTGCCCTAAAAATGAATAACATGCTGATGAAGGAAAAATCAACAATAAATATAACACTTTCAAAGTTGTTGGTGTGAGCTATGCTGAGAATATATGAAAACAACAAAATTACAATTCTAAGTAAAACTCATAACAATTCAGCACAAAGTCCCGTTTTAGAGTGATAATAATCTTTCTTTAACAAAAGCACTTGGGCAATTTCATATTTTGGAAACAACAAGTGTACAAACAGAGAATAACAAGAAGGGCAAAGCCCACACGACTCACATGCTGAACAGAATTTGATCTTTGTTTTAGAATAATTCTACAATACAACTGAGATCAATAAGTTACACTGCATCGTAATTACGGTCCCTACTGTGCCAAAAGGTTCTCCATTCAAAATACATGTCACTGGGTTGTGAATTTAACTTTGGGGTGTCCGCACAACTAAAAGTTTCTCAATTCTAATAATGTTGCACATGGTGACTACATGTGATTGTCAGATGACAGCGTTTTGTACAGATAACACTTGGAGCCTTGTTTACTGACCAATTTGGTCACATTTCATACAGGTCAAAGTGACCTTGATCTTGATGATATGTGACCAAATGTGGCTCATGATGAAAGTATGACACGTGCCCCACACAATTATGAAGTTTGAAACAGTTATCTTTCATAGTTCAGGGTCAAGGTCACTTCACAATATGTATACAATCCAACTTTGAAGAGCTCCTGTGACCTTGACCTTGAAGCAAGGTCAAGGTCACTTGTGAAGATAGAGCTTATTTTGCCCTATATACCAAATATAGGTCAGGTATCCAATGTCAAAACCTTCAGAGAAAATTGGGAAAATGTGAAAAATGGCTGTTTTTTTAGAACATTTATGGCCCTGCGACCTTGACCTTGAAGCAAGGTCAAGTCAGTGTATGTTTTTTGAGGCCTTGTCATCATACACCATCATGCCACATTTGGTGTTAATAGATTTAATAGTGTCCGAGGAAAGTCAAACGTTAAAGTTTTTTTACGGACGACAGGACGCCCGCCCGGACTGACGACACGGGTGAGTACATAGACTCACTTTTGCTTTGCATGTGAGTAAAAAATGATCAACAAACCAAAAATCTCGGACATATTTTGGCTCTAGGTGAGAACCTTAGAAATACGAGTCCTACCCAAAGGGGCAGCTAGGGACCATGGCAGACTGAATTCAGGCAAGCAGAATACCATGCAAACTAATCATAATTTGTCACAATTCTATACCACAAAGAGATTGAAGAAAAACAGAGCAGGAACATAACAATCTAGCAAGCTCTGTGGTGGTGTAAGGTTAACAAAATGCATGGGAGACTAACTGCCTGCTCATACAGTGTGTTCCCTGAAGTTTGCAGTCTTTTCTCATCACTAGTTGTGATACGATTTCAAAGGCTGTGTGGCAAAGCCTCCTTGCTTACTCCGTAACTCCTGACTGTGAAATGTACACTCCCAAGAGTGTAAAGCTCTTCAAGTGTACAGTGATAGGTAAAGTACCACAGAAGAAGCATGCCCTGGCTATCAAGAGAAGAACAAAGGATTTACATACTCTGCCCAAGTCCTACAGATGTAGAGCTAGCATCCCCAGCCCATTTTTCAAACCCTTAGTGCCACTCAAAACCCAACCCAACCACATCCATAGACTCAAGATGTCCCCTCAAAAGGGGACATGACAGACTGTAGAAAACCCCTTGGAAGTTGGTAAGCCAACAAATCAAGTTTCACTGCAAGCAGCCATTAGACACAGAAGATGGAATGTCCATTCTGCATGTGAGATAGGGAAGTCAGCCCAAATCAGACAAGAGGAAACCTTGGCCAATATCGGCTACCTTGGCCAATATCGGCTACCAGATTCTAGGGTAGGGCCCACAGGAGGAATGACGTGGGCTGACCAATCAAAACAGTGAAGAACAACGGATGAAAGGATGATGGTCACAAAAAAGACCTGGCAAGAGGTGAGGAGGTGTGTCTGTGACAAAAAAGGGTTGTTCAAAGCCTGTGCTGTGTATGAAGTTCATTAGAAAGCCAAGCAAGTCCAGTCAGGGCCCATACAATTGTTCTGGCGCTGTCACACTGCACCAAGTGCTGTCACACTGCACCAAGTGCTGTCACACTGCACCAAGTGCTGTCACACTGCACCAAGTGCTGTCACACTGCACCAAGTGCTGTCACACTGCACCAAGCGCTGTCACACTGCACCAAGCGCTGTCCAGGTCAGATGGGCACTCAGTCTACATGTGTCACCATCCAAGTCTCCATTAATAAACCTGTGTCTTCAGGCAGCACATGTACTCCACTGGAACAAAAGCTAACACAACTCCACACCAAAAGTAAACCAAAAGACCAAAACAGTTAACATTCTACATGTAATAGAAGACGAATAGCTAGCCTGATAAGACAAGCAACATTCATTATGGAATAAAGAATAATAACCTTTTTAGTGCTCCATGTATGACTTTATCAAATGCTTTAAGTTGGTTTAAGAAACAAACAAACAACAACAAGAAGCAAACCACCCTCCCCAAAGCACACACATACACACAAACACATAGACACACACAAACACACACACACACATACACATTGACACACACACACACACAATCTCCCAAAATCAAACTTACAACGCCTTCATTCTATGATGTTACAATACTGGGGGGAAAAGTACTAAAAAACAAACCAACTAAAAAAAACTTTCCTCTGCTATGCAGACACACATCCCATAATTGTGTCACAGAGGTATGCCTTTTCTCCTTAGATGTCAAAATGACATGCTTTACATGTATTTCTTTTACATAACCATCTTTGGGGGCAAGAAAAACAAACAAACAAACAAACAAAAACTCTGCACATGGTTGCCAGTTGTGTTACAACTGATGTGCACTGAGGAAGTTTTAGGCATTTGTTGAATATGTAAATTAAGGTGCTTATATTAACCAAAACTATACACGGATCAACTGAGATGAAGACAGCAGAATGCAAAGTATAATACAAAGAGAAACAGAAATAATCGAGAGTGTCGTCTGAGGTTGTAAGGCAAGTACAGAACTGAAGCAACTTTCAACTCATGAAGTCGCCCCAATGCATCTGGAGGCAAAGTTCCTGTCAGTGGACACACACACACACCTCATCCTGCACTGGCTCCTCAACCAAGGGCTAGGGTGACATTTCCCTGGAAAACACTCACCATCAGCTCTGTCTGTCCACTCATCTTACAGACCATCCCATCACACTCTTGGTTCATGCAGACGCTTAGATTCTACTCTGTTTGTGATGACTCTAAAAGATCTCCCTTTTAGTGATTTCCGTTTGATTTTCATTTCCACCTGTCAAAACTCAGCAACAGAAAAATCCCAATCTTAAATTTTATTTGTCCAAATCTGAAACTATTCAACATCATTAGACGGTGAGGAGTAACACTGGTTGGATTTTAACTTCTTAGAAAATGCAAAAACCTAAGGTCCACTGCGGATGCAAACACACAGAAGCATCTCCTTTCAAAAAATCATGCAGAGTCTCTGCAGTAACTCAAGGAAAGATGAACATTCCAACAATTCTAGTACCAAGCCTGAGGCAAACACAAGTGCCCTGAAAACAGCCATGTCCTTTATGCTGAACAGCAATCAGCAAAGCCCTAGATCTCAATTGTTCATCTTTTTCATCCCTTAATCGTCTTTCTTTCACTCTTCCTAATCTTTCCATCATGTCAGGGATCTTTCTGTATCTTGTCAGTTAGTCGAGGCATGTCGACCTATTCTACCCAATCACATGATTCTACGATGTTCCAAGTCCTCTGTTTTCCTTACTACTCTCCGTCCAAATGCAAAAGTCAAACACTACTCTTGTCTATTGTGAAAAATCCATCAAGTTTCAACTGCAACATCAACAGCCAAAACTACATTTTCAAAGTTCTTTCCATTTTTAAGACAAAAGTTTTCATGAGCAAGGGTTATTATGGTCTTTGACACATTACCATTGTAAAATGCCTTCTACATGTAAATGTGCACGTCCACGATATTGCCTAACACTATCAAAAACTGGGGGTCTGGGTAAAGAGACTTGAATAAAACTATCTAACACAGTCAGCATGCATATATTTCAAATTTATATGGGTTCTTTAAATGTTTTTGTAATGTTATGACCAATAGTTTTTATAGTTTTGCTTTGCAGAGATTCACAAAAAAATAATTAAACTCGTACGAAGCGGAAAAATGGCGCCGAAAAACGGGACATTTTGCGACGCCACTTTTGAATGCTTGTTATCTTGTGCAAATTCACCTTACAAAGTATAGATTGTGTGAAATAATTCAAGTTCAATTATTAATTTAGTCATATTTCAGTGGAAAGTCGCCACAAAATAAAAACAGAGGTAGTTCTACCGAAATAAAAAAGACCTATGCGTTCGTTACTCTCGTTTCCACCACCCTTGCTCAGAGGAAAAAAATCGAAACCAAACATGTATACATAAATGTGTTGAAGAGAAGGTTCAAATTACTTTTCCTTTCATTAGTTTACTCATACAACTGCATAGTTTTATTCTTCTTTTGGTATTAACCAATTTCTTGGGACTATTTTGATGGTCAGCGTCGGTCGTTTCCATGCGTTACTTACGGAAGGTACGCGTGTACCAAACGTGTTGCTATATTTTTCCGCACTCGAAACGGCTACAAAGGAAGCTTTTGTCATCCTGCAGTCAATGAACACGTTTATGGAAGGATACGTCATAGTACACGCGATTTTTGACCAATGAGAAGGCTTCGTTTCCTTCATTTCCTTCTGTAACGTACGTCATTTTGCTACACATGTGCGAAGCTTTCAGTTCGTTTGATCCGTTCGATCGACCATCTTCATCCAATTTGGGTTAAGTAAGGCATTCTACATTAGTTTTTTTATTAATACAATTCAATAGTTTCGTTCATGGGTCATGAATAAATACTTTATGACTAGTTTTTCTCTGGCCATTCTGGTTTTGGTTTCTGGTGTTCCTTACGAAACTCAATCGTCGCGGAGGAGCTTATCACATCGATTGATTTGGTCAGAATCACATCATGTTTGTTTTCATAGAACTAAATTGATGTTCCCTCATGCTAGATATCAAAATAATACCTTTTATAATGATATACGCATGTGATCGCCACGCTGGTTACAAAGAAACCAAACACTGCTCGGCGCCATTGCAGTAGGTATGTCCCACCTAGTGTTAGGCAATATCATGGACGTGCACATGTGCACTCACACACATTTTCTGTCTCTGTCCGTCTGTCTGTCTGTCTGTCTGTCTCTCTTTCCCTCTCCTGAATACACTAAGCATAACAGAACAAACTCAACTCCATGCATATTAATAGAAAAATCAACTGAAGTCAATCAAGAAGAGCAAGTAAACAGATGGGTACAAAGGAAAGCAAGAACAAAGCTAGTCAGTGTTCTTCAAGCTCTGCTTTCTTATTTTCCTAATTCATTTTAAGAAACAAAAATCTGTTTCCAGATTGCTGTTCCTTTCACATCTAGACAGCCAAGATGAAAGAGTATGTTCAGACAAGGGTGACCCATATGTGGCATTGTTCTGTGCCTCTCACTGAGACTGAAACATCTACACCAGGCTAGAAATCAATGGCTCGATTGACAACAGTCAGTAAAGACCAGATATTTCAATCACTCAGCCACAGGAAAGGACTAGCTTCACTTTTCGATTCCTCATTCTCAAAGTTAAATCTGTGGCCTGTCTCTGGAGAAAGTTTACATTTCTATGAAAATCTTCTGAACCGAGGTGAATGGAATATTACAAGAAACAATTCAAATGAAACAAGTCAATTTGGGCAGTACAGAAGATGCACAAAACAAGCAACAGTAAGGAAAGCCACTGTGGGGGGCCTCACTACTTAACCACACTTTGCCTCAGTTGGAAAAATTGAGGAATCTCCCAAGGAGAAGCCAATCAAATAGGATGAGAAATCATCCACGTCATCCTTGTCTGAAATAGGGGACAGACGGTGGTTGAGAAGTCCAGCACGGGATATATGCAAGGGACAATACATTTGGAACCACACCACTGACATGCTTTGAGATGACAACATCCTAGTTATGCAAGCAGTGCTGGATGTGCTGAGCACCTGCATTTTCTAATTCCAAAACATAAATTATTGTTTTCTGGAACCCTGAGTGCTAGACAATGTTCATGATAACTATGGCATCTACTTATTAAGAAAGGATGATCATGTCTTAATAATTTGCCTGTGTGGAAAAATAAAAGTCAGTTTTTTCCTAAATGAAATTCATGTTTTGATGTTACCACAAACCTGGTGCCATGGCTGTTTAGAGAACTTGATAAATTTTTTCATATTGGTGTTTGACCATTCCTATAGGTCTAATTTCTATACAAGCTGCAGGTTGTTCAAATTAGTTAGCAGACTCATTGATTATATATCCATTAAGTGGCTGCCACATTTTTGGCACTTAAAAAATGCCTACTCTGCCTTTTCAGTACATGCCTGGTACCTTGACTTGTTCAGCAACCATTAGAAAATAACCACTGCAGACATGGAAGCATCGACATTACATGCTGTGCAGTGCAGAAGATTTAGTATGTCACAGAACAACACTGCATTGGGAGTTTGTACATGGAATCAAACCACATTAAAATTTGTCTCTCAAGTTTTCCTACTTGTAAATGTTTTTGTGCATAATGTCATGAAGTGGAGAAAATAGCAACAAATTCACATCGGCAACAAATTTGTTTAAACACAAAAATATTTGCTCCTGGATAAAGAGTTCAGTTTTCAAAAGAAATCCATTTTTAAAATCAGCAATGAAATATTCTGGATTAACAAGAGATTTCCAATTTATTAACAGAGAGAGAGAGAGAGAGAGAGAGAGAGAGAGAGAGAGAGAGAGAGAGAGAGAGACAGAGAGAGAGAGACAGAGAGAGACAGAGAGAGAGAGAGACAGAGAGAGAGAGAGAGAGAGAGTTTCAGGGCGCATTTGTTAGGTCCAAAATCTTAAGAGCATCGCGAGGGCTAGGCGTTGCCTACTTTCCTTGATCATAAGGACGCACTTGCCGTGAAGGAGGGAGGCTGAGAGAGCTCCCTCGATGCTTCCCGCTGCAGAGACCTGGATGAGCCAAAATGGTGGAGACTGCCCGAGTTGGGCTGGTATTCAGAGATAACACTTTTAACAGTGCGTGTATTGTGCTTCTTGGGTCAGAAAAGTGTACGTACACAGAAGTATTTGCTGTTCAAGTGTTCATTTGTAAATTTTGAGGAGTAGGTGTGTGGGTTATTTCTGGACATACACTGCCGAAGATGTTTCAATTGCTTGCAAACATGCAACACCATACATGTATGCTCTATGAATTATGTCCCTTGAATTGATCGAAATGAATCGAGGCCTCACATTTTCGACAAATGTGTCTATAGTTGAAGCCGGCTTGCTCTTTTTTCATTGAAAAAGTTCCCATGCATTTCAATATGACACCATGGTGTGTTCTATCAAGTGAAAAACTGATGTGATATCTGTATCATCAGTTATTTTGTCTATCGGCAACTTCTTCACCGACTCTGGCACCAGGACGCAGCCATGTTCTTCCGTCTTGCCAGTTGATGATTGGTCTTTTTTAAAACTGTAGGAGCGTCTCTCTCGCCCTCGACTAGCCATTGAGGGAGAATCTCGAGATTTTGTGCCTAACAACCGCGCCCTTAGTTGTATGATGATGAAGTGCATGCTGCCTTAAAATAAAAATGCTTAAGTTATGACAAAATAGTTTTACCTGGTACTTTAAAATTGAAAGAAAATGAGGCAGCACTTAAGAAATAGACCATTACCTGAGAAAACAATACTGTTTTTGACGTCTCTGTCTGATCCTGAATTGCAAATGCAAATACCAACATTTTAACTTTTTTCACCCTGGATTCATCCATCCCCTATGTGTTTGATCACATTATGACATCCATGAGAGGATGATTGTTATACACATATAATTTTTCTTCATGCCAAGTCTGTGGGGAAAAAAAAATCAATGTGTTCAAGATGTTGTGTTTCTACCATTAAGTTCTTTGATTCATCAAAGATTACCATCATCTCACCTATTTCTGATGAGAGTATTACATTTCATCAACCTTATATGCATCATTACAGCTTTCTACATTCATCTTGGAATAATGCAGTAGAAAAAAAGTCAGCTATTGTCCAGAAGTAATGAGAAATACAAATGTAGATATATCACGCTAACTGTGCAACATGTGTGTGAGCATGTGCATGCGTGCTTGCATGCAAATGAGCACACCCATTAGAGCAAATCTTACCGTCTCTTCCGTTCTGACTCTGGCCTCCTCCTCTTCCTTTAGTCTCTGTTGAAGAAAGAAACAATCTTATTCTTCTAAACATTAACAAAAGCAACTCAAGAATATGTAGGCCTCCTTCAGTCATTGTTGACAATGGAGTTGCATACTAGTGAAGTTCTGGGATTGCAGATTTGTATATTAATAGTCTTTTTTGTGCTTGAGCCAGGATTTTGGTAGATATATTGCAACTTCTTGCCCAAATCAGGGTCCCCTCACAACACCAGGCCAGCAAAACATTTTAATTATCTTTATTCACAACCCTATCTTCACATGGGTACCCAGCTTTCCTTCTGGTCTGGACAAGTGAATTGAGCTCAATGCTTAGGGATGCAGCTCTAAACATTTGTGCTGTTTGACATGCCGCACCTTCTCATCTCACTCACAGCATGTGCACGCTGAGTGGCCTGAACACATGGCCAGTCCCCTTACATCAATATCAAATAATAGGCCGACACATGAAAACAACCTTATTTGTGTTTGTCGTGTACACAGATCTCAAACATCTTCTACCATCCTCTTACTATAAAGAGCATTTATTTTACTAATTTATTTTCCAGCATGTAGAAAGAAAAAAGAAGTCATTAAGACTACTAGTTCCCTGTGCAATGATTGCTTTTTTTCAGAAAGAAAAATGACAACATGAAGTAAATGGCTGCTGCACTAGCCACTGACGTAATTACCCTTTCTTCCTCTTCCTTCAGAGCTTTCTCCTCCTCTTCTTTTTTCCTCTGTTCCTCCTTCATTCTTTCCTCTTCCTCCTTTTGAAGTCTCTCTTCCTCTTCTTTCTTCCTCTCCAACTCAGCCCTGGACAGAGGCTTGCCCTCTCTCTGCTTGCTTGGAGGAGGTGCAGCAGCCGAGCTGGAGCAGTGAACAGCCTTGCAGACATCTGGGCATGAAACCCTACACTGCTCTCTTTGCATCTAAGCATGAAGCAACATGCACACAATTGTCTGGGCATTCTGACATGCAACAATACATGGTGCTCAAGAAATCTAAGCATGAAAAAAACAAAGCTTTGATGGCAGATTATTATCACCCATGAAAGAAGAGGCATATATCAACGTACGTAATGAGATAAAATGTAGACCTTTTAAATAATATTTCTTTGTCAATGTGTTTTGGAATACTTACCATCTTTCAATGGGTAGAGAAAACATATTTCCCAAATTTCTAAGTAGTTAAGTTTTCTTTAACTCTCTTTAACAACCCCCCCCCCCCCCCCCCCCCCCCCCCTCTCTGCAACTGATGAATACCTTAGGTACTCATAAAGACAAAGATGAATGATGTGAAGAAATCACATATTGCATTCGCTTCACATCTACTGAAGCAAGAGTTTGTCCTCACAGAAGCACTACGGTGGATGATCCTGATAGTGCTTTGCGGAGCCAATTATAACTATTGTTCCACTTAGGATTACAGCATGCATACCTGGGTTTTCTCTCATATCTATCAGGCTTTCCTCGCTTGTCCCGTTTGTCTACATATCTGGAAATAAACCAGTCCCATAGCATCAATGACATGTTATTACACATAACAAAGTCTTAGTAAATATAAAACATTCAGCACAGTGCTCAGAAAACGCAATCTATGAAAGTCAGCATCATTCAATGTTTTCAGCAATTTGGTGTAAGATGCCCACATGTCTTGTCTATAGTGGTAGCATAATAATAATAATAATAATAATAATAATAATAATAATAATAATAATAATAATGATGATGATGATGATGATGATGATGATGATGATGATGATGATGATAATAAAAACCGCTGGCGCTGAACCTCCAGGTTTTGGCATTTAAAAAAAGATCGGGTTCGAACCCGCAACCTCTCGAGAAAAGAGGGGGAAAACACACACACACATAAAAACCCAAAAAAACCACAACCTCTCGAAAAAAGAGAAGAAGAAAAAAGTTTCAGCGCAGAATCAAACCTGGTCATGCATGACCAAGAGTCGAACGCTCTACCAGCTGAGCCATTAGAGAATTGCTATGACAGAGTGTTTGTAAAGCATGTAAATCCAATTCTAAGCTATCGGCCCAGGAACAATCAACCATATATTTTAAACATGATGGATAGGTTCAGGAAGCTCCTATTATGACATGTTTTGCTTTCCTTTGGCATGTCATAGACGCTGAATTAACACTCACACAGTCACACAGAGGAGGAAGTGTATTATAGATGTTCAACCCAGACATGTGCATTCGTACTCATTCAGTGATTCACGCACACACCGTGTGTGGTACTGCTACCGAGTACCGTCATTCTACAAGCAACGAGTCAATCCTGTTAACACGATTCATAACTGGTAGGTTTTTAGGCTAGATTCGCTTCGAAAAGTTGCAGAAAATCTGATGGTGGTAACAATCTGACGGTATAACAAGTTTTGACAAGGAAAAAACCAAGCAAGTAATCATTCTGACCGTTGTCAGCCATGTTCACCACGACAACGGCAGGATTCTAACGCATCATGAAGAAGGCTGAAATGGTCGGTGTCGGTGGTTGTTGTGACTCTTGACCGGTACTGTACTCCATGCACCTTAACGGTCCGTGTGATTCGGGTGTAATCTTAAGCTTAACGACGTTTATTGGCAGTATTACACCCGAATCACACATAGACCGCAGGGCGTGCCTTCGGATAACAACTCCTTCTACAGGTCCGCTCAGCCAAAATATGGACGATGTTCCCATATTATATTATGATAGTACATGGTATTGGGGATTGAAAACAACAAAGTTCCCTCTTCGATCGTATCTATTAAACAGTGAAAAATGACTTTTAAAAGTGCGAATTTGTATGATTCAAAACTATACAGGAGTTACTTCCCGTGACACATTTTCGTAGTTTTGGCCAATCAGAAATTAGGTCAGATTTACTGCGGAGATTTCACCATGGCAGCGTGTGCATGGGCCAATTGTAAACAGTGGCTACATCAAGCTTTTTAAACTTGAAAAATTCTATGAGGTAGGCTGTGTAGCATTTTAATAGTTCCTAGTGCTAGACTTGCATGCGTGGCGGCTATTATGCAGTCTAGGTGCAGCAGGTTGGGTTATACATAGTAGGGCTGTCTTTCCAGAAGTAGTCTAACGTACTAGCCTTGAAGTTGTCGACAGTGTTCGCAGATACGGCGTATTCACCCTTCTCAAAAAATCTCCTCGCAAATGACGTCAAGTTATACAACGTCAAATGATGACGTCACAGATTTTGCAAAATGGAGTCTGTTGAATTGTTTTCATTGAAACACCAAAATGTAAAAAAGTCACTTTCTTTTCAAACCTCGATTCTGAAAATTTGATAATATTGAATGGGACCTAACTTCCAGTCAGTGTGCAAAATCTCAAGGAAATCCGTCCAGTAGTTTTTGAGATATAGGCCGTGGAGACGGGACAGACAGACAGACAGACAGACAGACAGACAGACTAATAAAGTCTGTAGGACCTCCAGTAAACCTGGAGGGATAATGATAATAATAATATCATTTATTCAAGATGTGCCTGTCCTGACAAAGCCAGCTCCAGGTGAATGTACATTTCATTGTTAAAAAGGAACATCGCAAAGCATACACATGAGAATTTAACAATCTGAATATATATCATTTTAACAAAAGTAAGCAAAGAAACAGACAATTGGATAAACCACACACATACCGACACATACTCACTAACACAAAGACTACACACACACACACACACACACACACACTATTCCCAAAGCCCAATTGAAACCCATTTGGTCTCCCCCTCCTATGGATTCAGCCTCACCCTACCCGCCACTCAGCCCCCAGGTAGAATACCTATTGTCACTGAGCCCCACCTGTCCAATCCCTGAGGCATTTGCAGAGGTGTCTGGAATTGATTAGTTTTGAGATCCCATTTGAAGGGGGTCAAGATTTGAAGCAGCATGGAGAAAAAGTAGAAGCAAGTTCTTCTATACTGAGGAACCAACAAACTCAAAAGCACACATTTCATACTGGTTATGTTTGACATAGGGACATATATATACATTTCTAATGTAATCTGACTAGTTATGATTCACTGCTATGGACCATTGGCCTTACAATGATCCTTTTCATTAATTTTGTTCATTCAATCATTTACTGTCAGTTACAAAATGTCACCACTCACATAGATAGACCAGTTATTGATCAAACATGTAACAAACATGGCCCTCCACAACAAAATGAGATGGAAGTAACCTAACCTCATTTTGAAAAATCGGCCAAATATAGTGAGAGGGGTTATAGCTTATGCATGCCACTTTTGAATTTAAATAAATTTGGAACCTCCACCTACTTGTTTTTGTGAAAGTCAGTACTTTTCTTTGCTTATTCTACAAAAATTAGGCCTTACCCTACTGAAACAGGAGTGATATTTTAAATAGAAATTAGTAATATGTCTGCACATGAGTGATAAACTGTGAACAGATCAACCATGTGTTGCATATTCATAGAGTATATTCTACCAGCTCTTCTTTTCCCAGTATCAGTCTCCAGTAGCTCATACTAGGTAGATGCAGCCTACGTGTGTTTATGCGGGAAACTCTGCGAGGCCAAAAATACATTGTTTTGTATGTGATTTTTGTGGTGTGCACATGTCATGTTTGTCACAAAATCTTCATGGAAATCACATATGAGTCATTCTTAGCTAGTGGAGACCAAATACAGGAATTTTATTCAAATAACAAACTTACCAGAAGAGTCCAACAACTTGTGCCATTTTGAAGAGATGTGTATCAACTATCTGAATATGTAAGCAGTGAATCAGTGTCTATAATACTTTAGACCAAAAAAAATTAATTGTGGGGGGTCCCTGCACAGGTAACCTGCATGATGTTGTGACACCAATGCATGAAATTAATCACTAGAAATCTTTTCTTTCACCCAAAAACTATTAATATGATTGGAGTACTCATTTATCCATCAATGTGAATGATTTTTAAAGATAATGAGTGCAACTAGCAAGGGGTATGAGGCAAGCAAATGTGTGACACCATGTGCAGGTTACCATCCCACTTATTTTTTCCCCTCTAGTCCAGATTTTTGTACAATCACAGTCATACTGAAGTCACATGATTTTCACATACAGACACTTGAAATATTTCAAGGATTACATAATAACACTAATTATTTGATGAAAATTGGCTATTCAAATGAAAATGGTAACCTGCGCGATGCACGACACCACTGCATGACTGACATCAAAAGGACAGCAAAGACAGAATAATGAAGGGAAACAAGCAAAGCAAATAAAAACAAACAATGGAGTATTTCTATCTTTGTATTCAGAAGAATTTGCAGATCAAAACTTTAAAAAATAATGTCTGCGCGCGTCGAAGTTGACGTCATGTACATGATGTAGAATGCAGAAATCCTCATCTGGGATCTGGGGGAAATGGTAAGAATTTCCTTTCTTTCTAAGGACACCTCCACTTCATCCTTGTCAGGTCAATTAAAAGACAAATCACTGCTCAGTTCTTTTGCAATAGTTAGCATGATCGACAAAACATGCATGTCGGAAAGAAACAAGACGTTTTCTGGGAAAGCAACGCAGATTGCTTTGTTTCCTGGTTACCTGCAACACGTGTGCCACCACAAAATGGTGATGCGTGTGATGCAAGAAGCCTGATCCCATGCTTCAAAGTTCCTTGAGAATAAGAGAAATCACTGCTCAGTACTTTAGCAATAGTTAGTTTGATCGACAAAACATACATGACGGAAAGAAACAAGACGTTTTCTACAAAAGCAACGCAGATCACTTGGCTTCCCGGTAACCTGCAACACACACGACACCCGAAAAATCGACATGCGATGGAAATTTTCCGGTAGCAAATCGACTAAGTTTCTAAATCTATCGCTGCTCAGTCAAAACTGAGCACTGTATTCAATACTATATAGCTTTAGAAACTGCGCACACTTTGTAAACGAAAGAAGTCCGAAATCGAGCGATTTTCAACCAGAACAGTACAAAGTAAAACACGCGGTAACCTGCGCACGTGGGATTGCCAATGTGTGACACGTCATTGAATTTGCTGTAGAAAGGCGCCACACGTGACTAATTTACATAAAACGTCATCAAGTTTGGTGTAGAGTTTGAAAATACAGGTTTCCGGGCCATTCAGTTGTAGCGATGTCGCAGCATTTTTTAAAAAACCTTCGAAAACAAACTTTGCGAACCTGCGTGACGAACGCGACACCAAACTCAAACCAAGACATTACAAGCCTCCTGCAATCTACTTTCTCCGTTTCTTTATAACAATGTGCTTGTGTTTCATATGTTTTCCAGTTTCCAACAGAATTCTGTGTATTGTGTAGTTTTGTCGTCTGCTGGACCTAAAGTTAAAGAGCGGAATTTTGTGACGCCATGAGTACGCAAGTAACCCTCGATTTTAAACCCCAAATTTACGACCAAAAGCAAGCAATTGAAAGCATTTGAATGTATAGCTCCTTTATTCAATCCATGGCCAACCACATACAAGCAATCAATTGGGTTTCACTAACTTAAAAGTTATTGCATGGGGCAAATCAAAAGCATGGTGTCAGCTTTCCCGTTTTCCGACGCCATTTTCAGCACAAAAATCAGGATTGAATTAAAATTAAACATGCATAAAATAAACTTTTTGCCACGGTACCGTTTTTCCAGATGCATTTACATAAGTAAAACACAAATATCATTTGATTTTGTAAAGAAAATTATCAAACATTTTGTTTTGGGGGCTTGAAAGAGGTGTTTCCTGAGAGTCTCCACTAGCTAAGAATGACTCATATTCATGTCTCATCTTTCTTTCCTGCTAATTTTGCATTCATGGAGTGTGAGTATAAGGGCATGGAAGAACGAAAGACTGCACTACTGGGAAGCGCTGACACGTGCAGCGGTCACAGGCTACGCACCGTTTTCAACCGTCGTGTGAGCATGGGGGCTTTGACCGCGCGAGGAACAATTCCCTTCTCTGCTCTCCGTTCACTGCTATTGTTCCAAAAATAAGTCAGACTAGAGGGAGAAAGTTAGTGGGCTTGTTTTCTAAACCTCAAACTTGGTACTGTCGACTAATATGTATACACTGAATCTATTAAAACTGTGCTGAAAATGAAGCTATCTTTCTTGCGTTTTCTACAGTTAAACAATTGAATAAAACATAGCGGAACCTATACATTTCAGAAAAAGAAATGTCTGCTGAATATGATGGATACAAAACCAATGTCATAAACGTCATGCAACATTTCCGCCAGCTAATCAAAGTGGGGTACCCCACTGAAATTGAAGTCCCCTTTGTTTACTATAGCGAGTGAAGTTGCGTGCGATCAACATCAGAATCAAAGTCACGTTTGCAGAC
>JAWQFJ010002014.1:173515-243515 GCA_034096865.1 Theodoxus fluviatilis
GAAGTCGGGACAGACAGACAGACAGACAGAGACACACACAGATAAAGTCTGTAGGACCTCCAGTAAACCTGGAGGAATAAAGTGTGTAGGACCTCCAGTAAACCTGGAGGGATAAAAACAGCAACATCGCGGGATTTTTGTACGTCGCTTCCATTTAATATGTGCATTATATCATCATGTCTATCATTTTGTAAATTTTTTGCTACGTATTTCCCCCTTTTGTCAGAGCACATCGGTCAACTTAACATAAAGGGAGCCTCGTTCTTTATATCGTCACATAAAGAACATATTTCGTTTTAATCCAGCCATGTTCTGGGTCGTACGTTGTTTTTCTAATCGGTATCACCAAACCTGAAGCGGATAAAACAGTCTCTGAATTTATTTATATTGATGTAGTTAAGAAACCTTTTGCACCGAAACGTATTTTTTATTATCGTTACAAGGCAAATCTCTCACTGCCATTAATCTTGGCTGTCCACTCCTGCTGAATACAGTAAAAGGTAAAGGTAAAGGTAAAGGTGTGGTTTTATATAGCGACTTAAACCCTTGTCTGGGTCTCAAACTGCTTTATACTTTACCCCCTGATCACTGGGCATCTTGATCAATTCTCACTGGTCCCTCACAACAAACATAGTGACAGACATTTAAGACACACAGTCGGGTACCAGCACCAACTCCGCTCCTTGGGGAGTTTTCCAACCCGATGCTGGCGCTTGGCCGCATACAAGGGTTAATCGCACTACGTTTTTGCCAACATTGCCCTCACAGGTACCCGGTTTTACTCCTGGATGGGGAGAAGCAATGCGAGTTAAGCATCTTGCTCAAGGATGCAGCTCTGCAAACCGCGCAGCTTCGAACGCCGTACTCACTGGCCGCAAGCGACTATAGGTCCAGCGCACTAACCACTCGGCCACAGAGCCCCGTCACAGTCCCGTAACCTTGGTTCAGGATTCGAAGGAAACCTAATAGGTTGTTTATACCAGAATGTTCTCAAATATATCTGATTCCGTACTCTGACAAACGTTTTCCACCTATTTCACCCAAGCATACTCTTCTGGTACTTTGATGTTCATTATCATGAGGTAAGTTTGATTTGGAAGTCTATTTTCGGCATTCTGCAGACCGTCAGTCAATACTCCACCGCTTTTATCAGAGTATTGATGCAGAGCGGATACCTTCCCAGTTCTCCATAATACACTGCATTAGAAGATTTCATGTCCAACTTGAGAAATATTTTGCGCGGGACGAGATGTGCTTTTTTCTCAATTTGCTTTCAGGTTAATGTCCAAATTTCTGATCCGTACAAAACCGACGGCTGCATCCGGGCATCATATCTTTTAAGAAATACTGTTGTGGTCATGGTGTACAGATTCCACATTGTCTATAGCAAATGTATACATATTGTTTATTGTCACTTGGAATTCTAGGGCAGCAGTGATTGACAATTTTGTCTTACTAAAAATGAATCCCAAATACCGTTAATTATTTATTACCTTTAGGTTTGCACCGCCAATAGACCATTTTTTGTCCGTGAGCGAGGAATCCTCCCTTTCTAAACACCATAACATTTGTTGTTGTTTTTTATTCACAGTGAGGCCTAGATGTCCTGAAATCTTGTACAGGTGGTCAAATAGCACTGTAGCCTTACATGTGTGGTTGACAACAGAACCACGTCATCAGCGAACATACACGATAATACTTATTTCGTACCGGGTAAAAGTTGTTTGCCATGCCTTCCATATTTGCGTATGTAATCTGCGACATATGTCACATACAAATAAAAGTTATGGGCGACTCGACAGCACCCTGCCTCACGACCATAGAACATTCAAAATTGTCAGACAACAACCCATCCCAGCGCACACATGCATGAAAATGGGGATATACTGCTTTGATTATTTTCAATAATTTTGTTGAGATAACAAACTTTTAAAAATAAAAACCAAAGGCATGCCGTATCAACAGATTGGATTGGTTTGGATTGATGGCGTTTTACGGCCTATCAGCCTTTGTATGCTACGAAAGGCCATTAAGCACGATAGTCACTAGAACAGTTTAGAGTAAGCGCAAATCAAGTCGCGGTGTCCCTAGTTATTCGTCTCTTCCGAATCGCGTAGGGAGACGCGGTGGGTCCCGTATCAACAGAACCAAAGGCTTTTTGATAACCAACAAAAGCGGCATATAGATTACCACGGCCGCAGAACACATGATTTATAACAATGGAGTAAAGACTAAACACATGATCGTTGATAGAGTGATCTGATCGAAAGCCGACCTGTTCGATACAAACTTGTTCTCCCATTCAGCCCACATCTAGAGGCGGCTTGTGGGGACAGGCAGGAAAAGCTTACTAATAGTTGAGTGAGAGGAGAGAAAGAGAGAGGAAAAGCAAAGCGATTCCCTTGATCTAGACAAAAATAAGACTCATTTTTTTGCTTCTTTTGAGCGACAGGCAGAAGAGTGGAAGTAGAAATACTGGCAAGTTATCGTACACACTGTCTTGTCTATAAAGGCTTTTGAGGTGGGTCAGTCCAGTCCCATCTTCAATGTCAGGAAATTGGTGATGCTAAAGGCTATCTTGAAAGGAAATGCCTTGACTCCAGAGGCTTATGCTATAGTCATCAGTTCGGGAGATGCAGGACGGATGATGAGAAGACCTTTCATGAGTTTGTAGACAGATTCCATTCTA
The DNA here is from genome assembly GCA_034096865.1 of Theodoxus fluviatilis. Classification (NCBI taxonomy): domain Eukaryota; kingdom Metazoa; phylum Mollusca; class Gastropoda; order Cycloneritida; family Neritidae; genus Theodoxus; species Theodoxus fluviatilis. Next base: position 176,205 of record JAWQFJ010002014.1, read on the forward strand.
ACTTTAGCAGGTAGTGTCAGTCACCTGGGGTCAGCAATTCCTATGAAAAGCTGAGGGATGCAGATTTGTTTGAACAGTTTTAGACCTCAGTGCGTGACAGTTTCAGGATCTATCTTGCAGAGGAGAGAGAGAGAGAGAGAGAGAGAGAGAGAGAGAGGGAGAGCGGAGAGAGAGAGAGGAGAGAGAGAAGAGGAGAGGAGAGAGAGAAGAGGAGAGAGAGAGAGAGAGCGAGAGAGAGAGAGGGAGGGAGGGAGGGAGGGAGGGTGGAGGGAGGGAGGGGAGGAGGGAGAGAGAGAGAGAGAGAGAGAGAGGAGAGAGAGAGAGAGATAGAGAGAGAGAGAGAGAGAGAGAGAAGAGAACTGAACTGAACTGAACTGACTGGTTTATTGAGGCCAGCGGCCCATTGCATATACAAATAGAGGAGAAACATTCACGGCTAATAAATAATGTCTTACAGGTGTAAATATGATTCAGAGCGCAAACACTCCCCTCAATTTTACTCTTGTTTTGGCCTGTATGAGCTCAGACAGTTGAGAAAGATTGCCCATTTCATGAGAACATGAATCAATGCATAAATGTACACGTCAGGTGATGATGATGATGATGATGTCTACTTGTATAGCGCACGTATCCATGCTGGCAGCATGCTCAAGGCGCTTAAGCCGATGTTGAGGCTGTCTCTCAGTGTGTAGTGTCTCAAGTCAATGAGACCAGTCTCCTGCTGCCAAGGGCGCTGGCACACTGTTTTCCACAAAGGAGAAATTGTGCGTGCTGGGTGTTTTTACTGTGGCCGACACCCACCCGTCGAGGACATGAGCGTCAGGATCTTTATAGTGCGTGATTTTGATGTTGTGAATGCGTATCACACACTAGACCTCGGTTTATTAAGGTCTCATCCGAAGGACCTGGGGAGAGGCCCTGAGGAGGGCCGTTTGGTAGCCCTAAAGAGGGCCATTTGGTACCCGGTTTCACTCCTGGGTGGGGAGAAGCAATGGGAGTTAAGCATCTTGCTCAAGGATGCAATTCTGGGGACCGCGCAGCTTCGAACGCCGCACCCACTGGCCGCAAGCGGCTGTAGGTCCAGCGCGTTAACCACTCGGCCATAAACCTAGGCAGTTAAGTAAGCTCATCTGTTTCCTAAATATTGTTCCCTGTATCTTAAGGCATAAAATACATTCATTGCTACCGACCGCATGATTTCTTCATCGGTACCCTGCATTACATATCTGCAAACATCTCAAATCCTCCTGTGGAATATGCAGGACATGATAACAAAAAATGCTCCTTCCTCTTTCCTCACAGAATGGACAGTTTGCATCACGTGTGTCTCCGTACCAATTGTTAATCTTCAGATCGTTTATTCCAAAACGAAATCGAATAACTGCATCCTTAAATTTTTATGTCAAGTAAGTTTAGAAAATTTTCTAAACCTACATTGTGTTTGATGAAGGAGAACTTTCCATACCTCTCGCTATTGACATTCTTAGCATTCCAGTCCTGGAGGTAGCAATCTTTCATTCTCTGTTGCAGTTGAGGCAAGAAATGTTTCGTGTCCCCGACTCCACCGCTCAGCAACACGTATCCTTCACCCACTCCGCCCAGTTTCGGTCCCCTTTAATGTGGGAGTTCAGAATCATCCAAAATGCTTGCTTGGGAACCCTGTGTTCATCCATTCTACAGATCTCCAACCAGTATTTAATACTTCTGAAGCTACTATTGATTGAAATGGGAAACCGATCAAGGTTCCCATAATAATGTGATCTGAAGTTCTCGAGTTTAGTACCAAGAACTTCTTGCGCACAAACGTGTGAGTTCCCTCCACCTTGAAATGCTTTTGGAGGTCCCATATTTCAGACTCGTAGAATATAGTTGCTTGCACTTGTGCGTCAAACATACTTGGGTATACTTTGGTTTTTAAGTCATGCATGCTCCACAGTGTTCTCAAACTGCACGTCCTTTTGTTTCCTTCTCATTGCAAGATTGTCTAAGGTACCTGCAATGGACAGCTTCGATGTGAGCACGTATCCAAGGTAGTTATAATACCTCCAACTGGGACTCGTTCACAGTCTAAGTGGGAGAGGTTGAAAGTTCCATCGGGTGATCATGCAGAAACCTTTTGTGCTAGGCTAAAGGAAGTAAGTGATCCAGTCAGACAGGACGAAGATCTGCAGGATATCCTTCCGGAGTAACAAATGAAGGTTACATGCTTTACAGACACGTGTTACAGACACTGTCGGACCAGTGCAGGAATCCTACGTTGGTGGTGTGTTTCAGAGATGTTTCGGAGATTGAGGAGGATGAAATCGACGGGTACGATATGAAAAGAAGCGTACTAATATACAGGAGTGGGCCCAGAGATGATCTTTCCTCTGATAAGTGGAAGTTTAAGAACCAGAAGGTCGCAGAAAGTTTGTCTTGGAATTAACTCGCGGAAATCTGCTTGGTGGTCTCAAAATTGATGAGACTTTCCGACGGGTAAAGACTAATTTCTTTCATCCATGAGTGCTCGAGGAGGTCGAGGGGGAGGAGGGAGGAGGGAGGAAGGGAGGAAGGGGCGGTGGGGAGGAGGGAGAGGAGGGAGTGTAGGGAGGAGGGGAGGAAGGAGGAGGGGAGGAGGGAGAGTATGGAGGAGGGGAGGAGGGAGGAATGGAGGAGAGGAAGAGGGAGAGTAGGGAGGAGAGGAGGAGGGAGAGAAAGATTGATGAATAGATGGATGGATAGATGGATGGATGGATGGATGGATGGATGGATGGATGGATGGATAGATGGATGGATGGATGCATTGATGCATTAATGCATTGATTCATTGATGAGCTCTATTTCATCCTCTCTCTCCTTTTCTCTCAGAGGAAATCATTTTCTTTGGGAATTTCACCACCGGTCACCGCTATGCAGCGACCCGTAACCGGTTTAACTCTTTGGTAGGATAGGCAATGCTGGTTAAGCGCCTTGCCCAAGGATGCAACTCTAGAATCTGTGCAGTTTTGAAGGCTACTACTGCTAACTGCAAGTGACCGCAGGTAAGTGCTTTATCCACTGGACTGTAGCTCCAACTATATAGTTTCACAAAGGAAGCTCACAAAACCTTGGGCACAAACTTCATTTCGAAGGTCTTTGGAACCGTCATGAAGCAGCTTGGAGTTCAGCACATAGTCAGCAGCACCTACAACCCTCAAAGCCAAAACGTCCTTGAAAGGTTCCACCGAGCTCTAAAGGAGATATGTTGACGTGTTTCTGCGTCCAACGTCCTCGAGACTGGTTCGAAATAATTATCTTCATGTTGTTCTGTGTCTGAAACCTGGTTCAGGAAACGTTAAGTTTGCTTCCCTTTGAGATGGTCTTTGGTCATGAACTACATGGTCTTCTTGAATCTGTCACGGAAGATTGGATTCAGAGTAAGTCCTCTCTTACGTCACTGACTTCAGGCAAGAGTGCGCTCGGAAACATATTGGGAAGGACAAGTCTTTGACATAAGTAGGTGGCGGCAGCCTACGTGTTTTAATGCGGGAAACGCTTTGCAAGGGCAAAACTATATCGTTTTGTATGTGCTTTTTGTGGTGTGCAAATGTCACGTTTGTCAGACGATCTTAGTGGAAATCAAAGATTCCTGTCTCATCTTTCTTTTCTGCTAATTTTGCATTCATGAGGTGTGAGTATAAGGGCACGGAAGAACGAAAGAGAGCACTACCGGGAAGCGCTGACTCGCGCAGCGGTCACCGGCTACGCTCCGTTTTCAAACGTCGTGTGAGCATGGGGGCTTTGACCGCGCGAGGAACAATTCCCTTCTCTGCTCTCCGTTCACTGCTATTGTTCCAAAAATAAGTCAGACTAGAGGGAGAAAGTTAGTGGGCTTGTTTTCTAAACCTCAAACTTGGTACTGTCGACTAATATGTATACACTGAATCTATTAAAACTGTGCTGAAAATGAAGCTATCTTTCTTGCGTTTTCTACAGTTAAACAATTGAATAAAACATAGCGGAACCTATACATTTCAGAAAAAGAAATGTCTGCTGAATATGATGGATACAAAACCAATGTCATAAACGTCATGCAACATTTCCGCCAGCTAATCAAAGTGGGGTACCCCACTGAAATTGAAGTCCCCTTTGTTTACTATAGCGAGTGAAGTTGCGTGCGATCAACATCAGAATCAAAGTCACGTTTGCAGACAATATGGAAAACATCCACTATCACACCTTCAAGCATTGTAAGGAAGAATGTAGGCTGAATGTGATGGATACAAAAGTAAAGCCGTAAAGGGTGTGCACAATTTCCGCCTGCTAATCCAAGCAGGGCTATCCACTGAAATTCAGCGCGTCAAAATTGAGGTCGCCTTGTTTACAAATGCAAGCGATTCGGCTTGTGCGCTTAATCGCCATCAGCATCAAAGTCACATTTGCAGACAGTCGGAAACATGCACACTAGCATCTTTGCATGCACAGAGAGAGAAATTTTGGCTAAATGTGATGAATACTAAACTAATGCCATAAAGGTTGCGCAAACCCTACGCTACTCAATTTCAACCAGCAAAACCCGTTGGATGTCAAGGTCGCCTTTTTTACTGTAGCGCACGTGATCAACATCAGAATAAAAATAACGTTTACGGACAATCAGTATCATATACACAAGCATCTTTGCATGCAGTTGAAAGATGAACTTATGCTGACTGCAGTAAATACAAATATGATACTTTGTCATGTGAACATTGCGCAAGCCGATCAAAGCAGATAACCACATTGATTGTGGATTCACGTCTGCATAAGCCCAGTCGAGTCAACCACCATGGTATCCGAAGACTGCCGCGCCATCAACTGCAGAATCTGAGTAATGTTTTAACAGAATAGAGTTTTCTTGGTGACTTGCTTGATGACTTAGAAAATTGATATCTTTTAGGGTATTTTGTGGCGGGATGAATGAAAGTTTGCATGGCAAAGGCCTGAACTGATGTTTCTTCCAGTTGTAGAAGCTTGTGAATTAACTGCTTTGTGGATGTGGGAGAACTTGATGATTGAACTGCTTTTTTGATATTATGTAGAATATGGATAGGTAGACATGTAGTACTTTGAGATGAAAGTTCAAGACAGACAATGGAAGCAGGGTGGACGTCAAGGTGGTGGCCAGAGGGAAGACAGTTTGGAAAGAGTGCATCAAGGCCGTGTGTGCAGAGAGAACTAAATGTTAAGTACATAGGTTCTGTCCTGAACTTTTAAGGCTTATTTTAGTAAACACGTGTGCATATGTAATAAGTACCGATTCACACGAACATTTTTGGTTGTACTTTAACTGCTTTCTGGAGAAAAAACTCACCACTTTGACGTTTGTCATTCCCAATTTCCAACGGTCTAATGTATGTTTTTAAAAATTTAATTCAGAAGAGTAACATGTGTATGTTAATGGCTATATGTTTGAGTAACATGTAGTGTAACAAACCATCAGACATATTTGGGGGGTTTATCTTCGTTTTTTTTAAGATATTAGAATTTCAAATGTGCCAACCCCTTGAAACTGAGTTTTTCCATGTGACAAATTGAAGATTTATCAAAGTTCGGGACATTAACGGTTTTATTTTAATAAAGTATGCAGTTTAAAACAGAAAACTGAACTGTTTAGTAAATAATCTGTTCACAATTTCCTTTTGTGACTTGTCTGCTCCTTCTATTCTGCACAGAAGGTCTTCAAACTTGCCATTCGGAGCACATTTCTACATTTGAAAATACTATTTTGCCCTTAGTTTGGCCTATTGTATATCCAGACATTTTACTCACAAAGCGTTGCTTTTGGCACAGTGAATTCCCAACAACAAAAGGTTTGTAAAAACTGATGTTTCCTTTTTGCGGTCCTTTCACAGCAAGTATTGTAGGTGGTTAAAATTGGGGAGAAATTGGTTGTTTTCGGGTCATTGACAGAATAGCATGTATAAAGTGGTATATCTCCGCAACCAAAAGAGATATCCTCTTGCTCTTTTTTTGTTTATCTTGTATTACCAGTCTCTTTGTAAAACTACACAAATTAATAGCATATACCTGAAAGAAATGTTTGGCTGCCGCTACCTACTCATATCTTCATCTCTTTTCAGTCTATTTTTTTTTTAAAGCTTTATGCTTCACTAGAAGGAAACTTCTCCAGTTCTCCATACTTACAGATCACAATTTCCAAAAGGTGATATCCATCTCATTTTGTTGTGGAGGACCTAGGGTTACAAATGAGCAAATCAGCAACAGCAGTCATGGCTAACCTACCTGTCTTTATCTTGGTAGCTATCTGCTGGACCATCCCCTGCTCCTCTTGTCGCCGTTTTTGGTTTGCTCCCATCCTTCCTGTCGCTCCCTGAGGAGGCACCATTCTTCTGCATGGCGTAGCTTTTGCTACGCCCATGGTGATCCATGGTGCAGAAGAAATAGTCACTTGTGGAATATTAAGTTAAACTCAGGGCACGGGGAAAGGAAGGGAAAAACTCGCTGTGAAGCAGATGTAAACGGTCTGTTCACCTGGAGGCGTGACTTCCTGAAAAACATAACAAAATCACTGAAAGATCCAGACCTGCTTTAACCAAAAAATCCCATGCTTCCTTCTGGTTGTGCAATCGAAGGTGCAAAAGACAAAGTCATAAGTACCTTACATGAAATTGCATATATTCTATTTCCACTTTCACTTGGTAAGCTCAGACCTTCGTACGACGACAGACATGTGGCCAATGATCTGGATGCATCCAGGGCTCAAAAGTAGATATCATTTCGACGTAGAAGAACCCCAAGGATACGAAGAAACCGTGACTCGCTGCAGATTCATATCTACTGTACTGTCTGTAGTGTAGTAGTACTGACAACGTACGCATCGAAGGAGCGACTGCGAGTCATATCAGTTCTTCTTCGTGTCCACAATAATTATATGCAAACAATAGAAATATATCTTACACTGAACCTGTTAAAAGACTTACAGAGTGCATGGCTACCAAACATCTGTCGGTGGACTCATTTGTACGAACTAAAGCGGCAGCCTTGTTTACAGTTTCGGAAAAATGGCGTCCACAACTTCGAACGAATTTTACTCTTACCTCCTCAGACGCACAGTTGATTTATGATAAATGAATAAGTGAAGACCTTCAAATATTATCAAGCTAATTTTTAAGATGCCAGTGACTTCAAAAGGTCAATGTGAAAGATCTCATACGTATAGCCATGAACACGTACTTCCGGAATGAGTCGATGAAATTCGCGGGAAAGTTCAATTGTCAACTGCGGGATTCTCGTCTCCTATACATGTGCACACAGAGTCCGGTGGTCCAAAAGTCACTCCTCCATCATGGATCACGGTAATGCAAGCACCTTTGCAATGCAGTTTTTCGCGGAGCACGCCAATTGGTAGTTTTAGATGCAGACAGGTTGCTCATGGTGCTGTTACGGACTTCAGTACAACGCATCTCTGGTTACAGATCGAGCTTACTCAAGTCTAACGATGATTCTTTTGACTGAGAGAACCAGTACGTGTCATACTCATAGTCATGATAGTGCCACTGGCGCAGTAGTGGAAGACTAATTTCCACCTAGCAACGCAAGTCAGGGTATGAGACTAGGCTTAGCGATCATGTTTGATGGCATGTTTGATACTCTGGCACCATCAATCACTGAACTTAAACGATAAAACCATCACCCCTCCGGCTTAAGTTCCTTAACTACATGTTTCTTCTCTTACTTAAAGTTCCAGTGAATGAATGATGTTAAAAAGAAGAAAATGCTATCACACGAAATAATGTCACGTGCCTCCTCCAACCCAACACCATTCTGACTTCCATCATGTGTGATTATCTTTTTTTTATTGGATAGGAAAATAGTAGAAAACAAACATTATACTTCACAATGAGCAACCATCATTACTGCTGTACACTTTTAAATCTCTGTGCAGTGTGCTGAGATGTGGATATAAGAATGTACTCCAAGGTGAACTTTATCACTCTGGAACCTGCACTGCAGTAGGTCACAATAAGGCATAACTAAATACATTAATGAAGAATGCATGAATGAACAAATGGATGAATGATTACATAAACATTAAAAAAGTTGTGGTTAATGTAACATGCCAGAAAAGGGGTGGGGTGGGGGCTAGGGGGTCTGCTCGTCCATAAAGCAAAATCAATGTTCTACACATCTCAAATCGCTGGCAAAGTCTAGCAAGGAGTTGTATCACATTACCAATGATCTGTGTGTGAGAAAAAGCCCTACCCAGCTTCCTACGGTGTATCCCTCATCCTCACTCCCCAGCGTGTTTTCTATTTCGTGACCAAGGTAGATAAGCTGCAAGAGGACCTTGACTCTCAGCCTTCTGTCCCACACCCCCTTGGTAAACCATTCAGTGGCAATTTCCTAGAATCTTTCGCCCCTGTCACTGAATCAGACGTCCGCAAGATCTAGTCTAACTCCGCCCCTAAGACATGTGAACTTGACCCCATCCCAACTCCCCTGCTCTTTGAGTGTTTAGACGTAGTGCTCCCCACCCTGACGAAGATTGCAAATGAGTCCCTCACTTCTGGAACATTCCCGGATGTCCACAAAACTGCTCTTGTTACCCCACTGTTGAAGAAACCTAACCTGGACCATAATGAGTTAAAAAACTTCCGGCCTGTTAGTAACTTGTCATTTATTTCAAAACTGAGAAAAGGTAGTTCTGTCTCAGCTCTCTGCTCACCTCACGTCCAACCAACTGTTCAACCCCCTACAGTCTGCGTATCGGCCTGGACACAGTACAGAAACAGCTTTAGTGAAAATTGTAAATGACCTTCTACGTGCTCTAGACAGAGGAGAAGTCTCTATTCTGGCGCTGCTCGATTTATCGGCAGCATTTGACACAATAGATCATGCTATTCTCATCAGCCGTCTTGAATTTGTGTTTGGCGTTAGTGACTCTGCCTTGAACTGGTTTTCGTCATACTTGTCCAACCGTACTCAGACTATATCCATCAACAATAACACTTCTGATCCTACTCTGCTGCGCTATGGCGTGCCACAAGGGTAGGTCTTAGGACCAGTTTTATTTGTTCTGTACACCACTCCTCTCGCAGATATCATGACTGCCCATTCGGTTCTTCATCATTCTTATGCAGATGATATGCAGGCGCAAAAGTCGGGTGATCCCAAGAGTTTCGACACTCTAATGCACTCAATGCAAGCATGTGTCCTTGATGTCAAGTCATGGATGACATTCAATAAGCTGAAATTAAATTATGAGAAGACCGAGGTAATGGTTGCCTCCTCACCACGCATATATCTACCTCTGTCCAGCTCCCAGAGTCCATCACCATCGGCAATGCTACTGTCCCCTTTTCTAACAGTGAAAAATCTAGGCGTTACGTTAGATTCCCACCTCACTATGCATGCACATGTTCAGACCATCATTCGTTCTGTGAACTTTGAGCTCCGTCGCATCGGTTCAATCCGTCACTATCTCTCTGAGCAAGCGGCCAAGACCCTTGTCTCAGCGTTCATTATATCAGTGCTTCAGATTGTTTTCAGACTTCATGGGCCCAATGACCCATGGCCAGGCAAAATGATGGGTCAATTTTGAAAAACATGGGTCATTAACAATCAAACCTTCACTTCAAACAGAATGACCCTCCACCCCACACATGACACCCCTACAGCCCCCAGCCCCCCATAATCACACAAATGAATAATTAAAAAAGCAAAAAATAAAATAATAGACAAACACATGTCAAGCTGTGTATCTTTCAGTTGTTTTATTGTCTCTTTTAACATTTCGTTCTGTGGACACAGAGTCATGATCACTCAAAACCCACTCTATTCTTTCTTGGTAGCATGATGTTTTGTTTAAACTTGGTTTTAGGGACTAACACAATGAAATCTAACAGAGATCTGCTTCAACCAGTCAAACACAACACAAAATCACTCCTCTACACACATACACACCACAAAAATGTTGCAGCGAGTCCAAAGAGTTTAGTCTCAACTTTTTTTAGCCATCCAGAAAATTACACACACAAATACACAACAGTCCACAGTATTTCCTTCTGAATAACTCCATCAATAGGACCTAGGACAGTCTCATGCCCTAGTTCTTCTTGAACAGGTAGCGGTTGCGACTCTCCGCCCACACCTGCACTGCACGGTTAAAGGGCATGTCCTGGAAGATAGGTCCATCAATGCACACCATCATCAGCTGGTCACAGTGTGTGCTAGAGAGTGCTCTCCTCCTCTGTGTTTGGTCGTAGTTTTGCACAGAGAACGATCTTTCACAGTCTGCTGTGTGGCTGGGCAGGGTCAGGGCCACAGCTGTCAGCTTCTTTAAATTTGGAAATTCATCAGCTGCAGGGTAGAATTTGGCGATTATCTGCCAAAGGGTGACACAATCATCTCTGGGAAAGTGTTAACTGAGAACTGTTCTCTTGAGCAGCCTCCATTCTTGCCAAGTCTCGTCTCTGTTGATGAACGGCTGAGCAGTTTTCAGTGAGCCGTTCTGGCCCTCGCAGACTCAGAAGTGGGTCTTCTCGTCAACAAACTGTTGAAGAAGTTTCTCCATTTGTTCCATGCCCCAGTCATCCAGCTTGTTCTTGTCAACAAATGAAATCGGCCTCATAGCTAGAACGTACGTTGAATGCCTGGAGCAGCTCCGCATCAGGAAATCTCTTATCCAGATTGGAGAGGACTTCTTCTACAAATGAGGGCAGCAGAGTAGAGGAGACATTCTGAACCAGAACGGTGATTTTACACTGCTTGCAGGTCTTTTCTTCGAGATCAAAGTCCTGTTTCAGTGCACTCAGGTGTTGACAATTGTCTGGGTTGTCAACCAGGTGATTCAGATCGGACTTGCACTGCTCCATATGGATATCAGCTTTGGAAGGAACTAGTAAAAGATAAAAACTAAACAGTTACCGCTTGCTTTTTTCTTGCAAAACATTGAAGACAACGTCAACTGACGTTGGTTTTCTTCAGTTTCTTTTCTAAGCCTTTTCTTTGGTGGCATTTTGATTCTGCACACATGTGCGAGTCTGTGCAAGGTAAACTGATAGATGTTCACTGATTGGTTGTCTGCTGGCTGATAGCCAATCACACAGAGCGATGCATCGTTGCTAGGCAAAGCAGCAGTTTGGCGTCGGTTTTGGTACTCCGTGGTGTGGCCACATGTGCTTGGTGTGGCTTAGTGGTACAGACGGACCGAGGCTCAATACAAGTTGGTGATTTTTCTTACGCGCCCGGCTGGCGCATACACATTAAAAGTAACGTGCCATTCTGATCAAATATATGCGCCAATGGCGCGGGCGCGCCAACAATCTGAAGCACTGTTCTATCCAAGCTAGATTATTGTAATGCTCTGCTTTATGGCTGTCCCGAGTATCTCATTGACAGGTAACAAAAACTGCAGAACAACGCCGCTCGCCTGATCTGTAGAGTCCGCAAATTTGAGCATATCAGCCCCTACCTTCAGGAACTACACTGGCTCCGTTTTGAGGAACGCATCATTTACAAATAGCATGCTTATCTTTCAACGCATTCACACAGACAGGACCCACATACCTCACAGCCCTCATAGACACTTACATGCCACGCAGAACACTTCGCTCTTCAGCAAACACCACCACCCTCGTCCCTCGTAAAATGAAATCATCTTTTGGTGACCGCTCTTTCTTTGCCTCCGCTCCTCTCGTCTGGAACTCTCTCCCTGTTAATCTTCGTCTGTATCCCTCTTCCGAGTCTGACTCTTTCCTCGCTGATCTAAAGACACACCTGTTCTCTCTTGCATACAATGATACATACACATCTGCCAAATAACCCCCCCCCCCCCTTCCTCCCACTGACCCCACTCGCTCAACTTCACAGCTCCCCGTACATATTCTCGTAATTGTATTTTGTAAATATTTTGTTTTTTGATTCACTTATCTTGTTTGTGTTTGCTTGCTTGTTTGTTCTCTTCATTTGCTTATTTCATTCTTGTTTAGATTGTCGATTGGTTGTTTGTTTGTTTGTTTATTTACTGTGTTGGTATGTTTGCTTGATTGTGTTTGATTATTTAGCCTGTTTGTTTGTTTATTTTCTTTTGTTGTATGCTTGCTTCAACTGTGTTTGATTATTCTGCCTGCTTGCTTGTTAATGTTCTGTGTTTGTATGCTTGCTCTGATTGTACATGATTTTGCTGCTAGTGTTGATTGCCTACGTGATTTGCTTGTATCTGATTGTCTGCTTGTGATATATATGTGAACGAGATTGTAAAGAGCTTAGAGCTCACCTGAGAATAAGCACCATAGAAATTCCCATTATTATTATTATTATTATTATTATTATTATTATTAGATGGGCCTGATCTTTTTTCTTTTCTCTTTTCTTTTTAGAAGAGGCCAGACAGAACTTAAATCAAACTGTCTTTCACTAAAAAAATATTTTCTCCATTTTTGATGTGTGTGACTGTGAATGTGGGACACAGACACACCTGTACACACACACACACACACACACACACACACACACACACACACACACACACACACACACACACACACACACACACACACATTTTTCACTTACAGCACAAACTGGTTTCATTCAACCGTGAGGAAAGGTACGTATGAATTTTGGTCTGTCCACAGAAGCTGACTGTGACCTGGATGCGCTGACCATGTTGATTGATGCAGAAGAAGAGGATACAATGCCCAAGGCACCTGGCTCTGCTTCCTCTAGTCTGCTTTCTACCTCCCACACCTCACAACCCACATTTGAGGAGGACACATCCGATCTTGCAGCCCTCATGGACTCTGATTTTGATGATGATACAGCCATGGAAACATCTGAAGCTCTTGCAAAGACGAGCACTAGTGATAATGTCCCTTCAAATCAGGGTGGGTATTTTAGTCACTGAGTTGTTGTTGTTGTTGGAGACATACTTTTTTGGTTACCTTGTGAGGTTGTGTGATTGATTTTTGTGTCAGCTTTTTTACTTCCAGCATTACATTTCTTTAAAAAATTCACGAAAAACTTGAAAAAGAAAAAAAAGGAACACAGGGTGTCAACAGGTGTTCCAGCAGTATAAAAGTTATATTTGATTGCATTGCTCCTATTCTCCCATTGCAGGTAGCTCCAGCCCAGTATCCCAGGGGCAGGTCACTCCTGCATTTCACTCCAGTGACAGCCAAGTACAGAGAGCTTCTCCTGATTCCACAGAAGATCTTAAAGGTAAAATATGTTTGGTTGTCATTGGGCCTCTCTAATGTACTCTAAATTTTAAAAGGTATGATTAAAACAGAAGAAAAACAAGAAGGAAAATGATAAAAACCTGAACAACACTGATGGTTCTGACTTGCTCATAAACTTTTTATTGCAGTGTAAACCCTCTCTCTCTCTCTGTCTCTCTCACTGTCTCTCTGTCTCTATCTCTCTCACTGTCTCTGTCTCTGTCTCTCTCTGTCTCTCTCTGTCTCTCTCTGTCTCTCTCTGTCTCTCTCTCTCTCTCTCTCTCTCTCTCTCTCTCTCTCTCTCTCTCTCTCTCTCTCTCTCTCCTCTCTCTCTCTCTCTCTCTCTCTCTCTCTCTCTCTCTCTCTCTCTCTCTCTCTCTCTCTCTCTCCCTCTCTCTCTCTCTCTCTCTCTCTCTCTCTCTCTCTCTCTCTCTCTCTCTCTCTCTCTCTCTCTCTCTCTCCCTTTCTCTCTCTCCCTCCCTCCTCCTCCTTCCCTCCCTCCCTTCCCTTCCCCCCCCCCCCCCCCTCTCTCTCTCTCTCTCTCTCTCTCTCTCTCTCTCTCTCTCTCTCTCTCTCTTTCTCTCTCTCACACACACACACACACACACACAACACATACACATACACACACATGCTCACACACACACACACATACACACAAAACACACACATGCCACATCACCTACAGCCATCTCTTTGTAGATAACTTCCTTATCACACCACTTTACCCTCCATGCTATTTCCTTTTATTTCAGCTCAACTCAAATTGCTGCAGCAGCAGATGGCATTGCTGCAGCAGAAACTGGAAAAACAAGACTCTCCCAGTAACACAGCACCTTCGTCTCAGACCAAGTCACTTAGGCTTCAGGGTGAGTACCTCTGCTTCATTATTTACAGCCACTTTTCCCCTCCATGTTCATTCCCACCCTTCTTATGTTCATACCTTCCTTCTTGTCTTCCTTTTTACCTTCCTTTCTTCTTTCTGATTGTTATTCCAACCTCCTACCTTTCCTTCCTCGTTCTTTCCTTCCTTTCTTCTTTCCTTCCTTTCTTCTTTCCTTCCTCGTTCTTTCCTTCCTTTCTTCTTTCCTTCCTTTCTTCTTTCCTTCCTTTCTTCCTTCCTTCCTTCTTTCCCTCCCTTCTTCTTTCCTTCCTTCCTTCCTTCCTTTCTTCTTTCCTTCCTTTTTTCTTTCCTTCCTTTCTTCTTTCCTTTCTTCTTTCCTTCTTTCCTTCCTTCTTTCCTGTCTTCTTTTTGTCCATCTTCCTTTTCTTCCTTTTTTCCTTTCTGCCCTCATAGTATTCTTCCCACCTAAACGTCCTTCCTTAATTTTTAGTTCTTTTGTACCTTGGCTCCTTCCATCCATTTCCATTCATCTAGTATTTCCATGGCACGCCTTCCTTCTTACTCTTTGCCACTCATCCTCTGATGGTGTAAATGATTATATCATGACTGTTACACTGCAACAATACCTGATTAAAGATGCATTGTAGTTTGTACATGTATGAATTATTAACTACTTATGGCTTGATTTTTTCAATCAGGCGAGGACAGTGGCTGCAACCCCTTCTTTGGTGAGACTGCTGCTGCGGCAGAAGCCACGTCCACAGTGAAACACAACAGGAAACATAGCGCAGGGGATGGAAGAGTGAGGAAACCAAGTCTGGTGACCCAGAGTGAGCAGACCCCAGCTGGAAAGATCAGTGCCAAAGCCAGCTGTAGGACTGGCCTCCTGAATGGGAGATCCCCTGTTCAGCCTTCCACGTCTCAGCCGCCGTCTGTCTCCACGGCCAGCATTCCATCAACTGGCCCCACTCGCAAGGAGATGGAGAAAAACCTTTTTGGAGACAGTGACAGTGATGGAGACGATGATTATGGTAAGTTTACACCCCTTCACTGACAGCTAGGGTCAGTAAGGGAATGGGGACAAAGAGGAAAGTAGGTGGTAGGAGATGCTATGCATTAAATCCATGGTGTTGGTGTTTTGTCTTTGTCATACTGGGAGAGGCAATTGTAGATGTAATTCATGGTGTGTGGTGTTTCTTCATCAAGGAGAACCAGATACAGAAGTGTTTACTTGTATGATTTGGTCATATTCTGTATGCCTGAATTGTCAGCATATGAAAATACAGAGAGAATATTTCTCAACATGTTTTGCAGTTCGTTTGTTGTACAGCCTGGAAAGGGACCAGTTCTTGGTTTTTGATGGCACATGTGTAAGTTTCGTGACCTCTCACTGCCATAGTGTCATTTTCTGTATTGCGCTTTGTGTAGTCTCCGCACTGAAACCTCGGGCAATTCAATTCAAAGCAAGACTTGTATTTCCACTGCAAAAACTGAAAATATTCTAATGTTTCTAAAAATATATTTCTTCATCTTCTTATTCTTCTCTTTGTAAGTGTACTCTTATCTGTATTTGATCATAAACAGGTCTGCGGATGAAGGGAACTGTTTTTAATAGAGGATACAGGTTTGATTTATGACGGTTCACCATGAAATGCATTGAATGACGCTTGCAGATTTTGAGATGCAGTGCATAAGTTTAAGTGTGGGTCAAAGTTGGTCATGTGAAAATTATAGCCCTGTTGAAAAGTTTCCTCAAATTATTCCAAGTTGCCTATGCGGGTGTTCCCCCCACCTCCAAGTTTGGACTCCAGGCGACTTAAAAAGGAGTCACAGCCAAAATACAATCCAGGCTACGTGTCCCCTTATTCTTTATAACTTGATTTTGAAACAAAAATTGTTTTCCAACTTTGACACCCCACAACACCCCCACCCCTACCCCCCCACCCCCACCCCCCCCCCACCCCCAACCCCACCCCCAAATAAAAAAACAAACAACAAACCAACAACAAAAACATAGTGTGTAGGTAGGCAGGCTTGCCAAAAAAATATTCATCTTTTATTTATCATATATATATACTTTTAAAGGAGTCCAGATGAAGGTTGTGCACAATTGTGTTCGTGTATGTGTACGTGTATGTATATGTATATGTGTACGTGTACGTGTATGTATATGTGTATGTGTATGTTTGAAGAAATGCCATGTTCACAGTAGATACTTATGAAATGTAATACAAATTAATATTTTGCTTCAAACACATAAAAAAATCCAACTGTAATAGTGCTCATGGGGAAGATGGGACAGAACTGAACTTGTTGTTTACCTTTGATTTCATTTTTCTTCTTTTTTAAAACATCTCCCACCAAAATTTAAAAAAAAATCTGTAAATAGGTTAGGTCAGCAGGAAAAATAGGGTCAGTCTAGTTACTGTAAGTTACCAGAACTTTTTTTTGGGGGGGTGGGGGTGGTGGCCTTAGCTAAAAAATGTATTAGCCTTCCACTGATGGGCCACACTAGTGGACTCGTCTGAGGAGAGGGGTGCGATGTTATTTGTTCAATTTGCAGTGACTCCACACAGAATGACACTGTTACAAGACAGGGCTCTGATTATTATTAATTGAGAGGGTGTCTAGGGGAAACGCACTGCTATCTTGTAACATTCACTCACCTTTCTCGCTGTCAAGAATGGACAGGACAACAGAGAAGATGAGGGCAGACATCAAATACCAAATGACTTTAATAATGCTTGAAAAGATAGGCACTGGTTGTTAAGTCAACGTGCATGAGTAATACTTATTTAATCCTTATTTAGCCAGTCAGCCTATACTATAGAGGTAGAACTTATCTTGGAAGGAGAGTTCACATGAGTCCGCTCCTTGAAAGAATGCTGAAGGGGTCAGAGCCATTGACCCCGGTGGTGGTCCTTGAAGGGGTAATGTTTTGGGGCGCTGGGGAGGTGATGACTGACACAGGGGTGGGTCCTGATAGAAGGGAGGGTTGGAACTGCATCATCTCCCCTTGCGTCCTTTCTGGTGGGGGTCTGGCAGGGGGTAGGGAACGGCCATCTGCGCTTGTGGCTGTTTGGCTTGGCCCACTTTTTACCCCCCAGAGGGCTAGTGCTGGGGTCATCAAGAGAGGCCAGCACCACTCGGAGCTGGAGTCGATGAGAGGTAGAGGGCAGATGTCACCCGTCCTTCCTCCCATATCGTCATGGCCTTGCCACAGATGATTCCACTCCACGCCAGGAGCAGGAGAGCAGAGAATGCCAGCCCCGAGTCAGCAGACAGCAGCCTTTTTATTCTCTCCCTCACGTCTCCATTCAAAGTCTCAGGAATTCACTCCCTCTAAACCAATAGGGTAATAGGGAATTGGCGCGTGCTTGGCCAGCACATTTCCCCCACTCTAACTTTAAAAGTTGGCCAATCACTTTGAACGTCTATACGTTGAATTTATCAATGTCAAGGATATTCATGCTGGAAGCTCGGTGCCTTAATTTGAAACTGTTCACTGTTTCATCACGAGGCTTCACCACAGCAAACTACTTTCAAAGCATGGCTGGTTTTCTAATACTACATTTATTTGAGGCCTGGCTGGCTTCTACATTCTTAAGTGTCCATTATTTAACACATGCATAAACATGCAATTCATAACAGTAGTAGTATGATAGTTCATCATCTGACAACTCACACAGAAAACAGGGAGAAAGGATCATTTTAATGTACACACCAGTAAATCCGTCACCTTGATTCCACTTGTGTACAATTCGAAAAAATGCGTAAAGGACGTACCGTCACAGACAGCCAATCGTATGCCACGGCCTGCCAGCAAAGCGGGGTCTGCACCCCTCTCCTCAGATGAGTCCACTAGTGTGGCCCATCAGTGGAAGGCTAACCCCAAAATGCAGGTGTACAGTAGTGTGCCTGGTTACACTGCAGAGTGACTGACAATACTGAATGCATCTGTTGCTGCAGCTGACAAGAAGGAGCTGACCCAACAGGGTCAAGAGATCAAGCAGCTTATGAAGGCCAGAGAAAATTCCCGGATAGCACACACCTCCAGCTTTCCTACACCTGACTCCTGTAAGTATGACCTTTGAACTTGAATCTGAGAGAGAGAGAGAGAGAGAGAGAGAGAGAGAGAGAGAGAGAGAGAGAGAGAGAGAGAGAGAGAGAGAGAGAGAGAGAGAGAGATATTATGACTGAGAGTAGCAGGAGTTTGATTTGTTCATTTTGTTTTGTTCTTTCGAAATCTGTTCCTTGTGTCAGTCTCCCTTCATCAATGTATTGTCTCCCCATTGTTGAAAATTTTTCTGTCTAATGAATGAGATAATCATTTTGTCCAAGCATTCATCTACCTGTCAGTCAGTCATTCAATATTTCCATTTCTGGTTCAGTGTGGATTCGTCTACCCTTCAGCCCCCATCCCATTTTGACATCATTGTCATCTGACCCTTTGAATTTGGCCCATCTATTTATGGTTGTTATTATTGTGTTTGTTTATTTATTTATTCTTTCCTCTAAAATGTTGTCTTGGTTTCTTAAGAAGAATTTTAGTCTGTCATTTGGAACTTGGCTGCAGGGAAGAGGAAGACAAGTCCTGAGGCAGCGGGCTCCGCCAGTCAGCTTCCTCTGCCCAAGAAAAACCTTGTCACGCCCGAGGAAGATGAGAAAGCATCCACTGACCCTTTCTCTGGCATCCGCCTTGTGTAAGTCTATCTCTTTGCAGAAATGTATGCTTAGAATACACTCACTCACACACACACACACACACACACACACACACACACACACACGCACACACGCACACACACACACACACACACACACACACACACACACACACACACACACACGCACACACACACACACACACACACACACACACACGCACACACACACACACACACACACACACACACACACTCACACACACACACACACACACACGCGCACACGCACACACACACACACACACACACGCAGAAATGAAGGAGAGAAGAGGAACAGAGAGAAGAAAGAGAGAGAGAGAGAGCATGTGATATTTGTGCATGGCATAAGTAGACAACACTTCTACAATTAGTCACAACAGGGTATGGATTTTACACACACACAAAGATGTTATGATGCCTGAGTCAAATTCACATCAGTGTGGAGGTTGAGTTTGCATGGAATAAAAGCTCTCTACACATTCTTTCAGACTTTTTCCCTCTCTCTCTCCAGCAAACCTCTGGTGTCCTCGTCCCAGATGGCCCTCAGAATGCAGGGACGAAGGATGATGAAATGCTCCCGCCTTCACCTCAAGGTCAACACCCCTGACCTTCAGGGAGACTGGGTCACAATGGGAGTCATTGTGAAAAAGACCGACCCCAAGCCGTCCTCCACCGTGAGTCAGTTGTCCAGATGTTGTGCAGCCAGTGTCATGTGTGGAGCTCATTTCTCACAGTTCATGTGGGAGTGAAGCTGTATGGGAATACTTATATGGTAGATCTTGGATCTCTAGTGTCTGCCACCATCTCATCAGTGTCATGGGTCCTTGCTGAGTATCCTGAAAAGTATCTGGACAATATACTGCTGACGGAATGTTGCATATGTTTACTTTAATGCAGGGAAGCAAAACTGATTAAAACATTTGGTTAACATGCCATTGAATCAATGTGCCTTTATATGTTTCTTTACAAACTTTAAAAACATTACTGCCATTACTTAGATACTTCTAACCAGAGGATGTTCTGAAATGGTTGGGATATTGTGCAGTACCTGTCAACATCTGTTCTGATCACATTGGACCAAGCCTACAAATAATGCTTGCAAATGGTCATGAGGGCTGACACAATGAAAGAATCTTTGTATCTTCCAATGCCGTGTTCCCTCTCCAAGATTTGTTGATGAGACGTTATCAGCATTCACTCATGAACACCGAGTAGCAAAGTTCTAATAATGCTTGATGATGTTCCTGTATTGGTGGCAGGGCAAGACATTCTGCATCTGGACACTGAGTGACCTGATGGACTGCGACCACACCTGCAGCTTCTTCCTGTTTGGCCAGGTGTTCAAGGAGCACTGGAAGTGCAGCGTGGGCACCGTAGTGGGTCTCCTCAACCCCAGCCTCATGGACTCCACGGACAAGGTTGGGTGCCGTGTCATCCTCCATGGAGCTGCTGTCTTGTCAGTTCGTCTCTAGTTTGTTAAGGGGTTATCTGAGAATCGACCATGCCTTTGTCTTCCAAGGTTGTTTGTGATTTGCTGAGGCAAAAACAGAAAAGAAAATAAATTGTTGTTAAGGTAACATTGGGGGGAAAAAGATTAGAAGGTTGGCCTGAACTTTTAAAACTTTTTTCTTTTTAGAGGAGGCCAGATTGAAAATAAACCAAACTTTTTTTCGTTGATAAGTTTAAAACTAAATTATGGTGAACTCTCTGAGTGCTCACAGGGCAGGGCAGGGGATGGCACAGCATGCAGTTAATTGTTTTCTGCCTTTTTTTGACTCACATGCGAAGCAAAAGTGAGTATGTACTCACCCTTTTCGTCCGTCCGGGCGTCCGAAAACTTTAACGTTGGATTTTTCTCGGAGACTATTAAGTCTATCAATACCAAATGTGGCATGATGGTGTATGGTGACAAGGCCTCAAAAAACATACATTGTGACTTAACCTTGCTTCAAGGTCAAGGTCGCAGGGGCCATAAATGTTGTATTAAAAAGTCATTTTTCACATTTTCTCAATTTTCTCAGAAGTTTTTGAGATTGAATACCTGACCTATATATGGTATATAGGGCAAAGTAATCCCTATCTTTTGATACCAGTTTGGTTGACCTTGCTTCAAGGTCAAGGTCACAGGAGCTCTTCAAAGTTGGATTGTATACATATTTTGAAGTGACCCTGACCCTGAACTATGGAAGATAACTGTTTCAAACTTAATAATTATGTGGGGCACATGTTATACTTTCATCATGAGACACATTTGTTCACATATCATCAAGGTCAAGGTCACTTTGACCCTTATGAAATGTGACCAAAATGGGGTAGTGAACCACTAAAAGTGACCATATCTCATGGTAGAAAGTGCCAATAATCACCATTGTGCTTCCTATGTCTTGAATTAACAGCTTTGTGTTGCATGACCTTGGATGACCTTGGGTCAAGGTCACATGTATTTTGGTATGAAAAATGTGTAAAGCATTTCTTAGTGTATGATGTAATTGGTAGGTTTAGTTGTTTGACCTTGACCTTGAAGGTCACCTGAAGGTCAAAGTCATATAAAGGTCAAGGTCAAGCATGTGAGTCGTATGGGCTTTGCCCTTCTTGTTTTTTTTTTCTTTCTTTTATTTGAAAAGGTTTTGCATAACAACAACAACACATCACCCTCCACCCCCCCCCCTTCCCCCCTCCCCCCCCCCCCCCCCACCCCCCCCCCACCCCCACCCCCCCACCCCCACCCCACCCCTGATCTCATGCTTTCTAAAGTTCCTCTGTCAAACTACTCCCTGTGGGTTATGGGCAAGAATACACCTTTCATATCTCCCCTTGTGATACAAGGGGGAATGGAGACATGTGTTTTTACTCTAACCAGCTCTAGTGAATTTCGTGGTCAATGGCCTGTAGCCTACAAAAGCTGATGGGCCATAAAACTGAACTCATCACCATCATCTGGCAGACTGTTGGACTTTGGTCATTCCTCCATCTTCTCACCTCTCCTCTCTAACATAGGTCCTCCATCAGTCTGCTGCCAACTATTCTGGGATTTCTCTTTCTGTGATGCTTTGCCTTCCTTTGATCTGCAGCCTTGCGTATCTTGACATGATTTGATGCTCTTATATCTTTCAAGTGCTCTCCGTGATCTATCCAGTTCTTACCCTCAAACCTTCAAGCTTGTTTGAACAGTTTGCTGTGCTGAAAGCTACCACATGGCGATCTATGATCTTGCTGGAATGTAATGAAGATCTGCAGTTCACCTGCCTGCTGCTCTGATTTCCCAGTACTGTTCAGATGAAAAACTACATGTGTAATGTGGGGGGAACTCTACTCCAGTGAAATGAGGATTGTCAGGACCACTGTGAGACTGGACCTTGCTCTGTGTTGTTCAGATGAAAAACTAAGACTGAGATAGTGTCAGTTGAGAGAGTGAGTCTGCGTGAACATCATATATCTCTACGGCAGCAACAGCATGTGAGAGAAACACACCTTCTCACGAATCTCTGCAGTTACAATCCACTCACACAAGTATGGGAACAGATGAAAGACAGCACGTTGAACTACAGCGGTCTGGACTAGTCTCTACATCCTATTCTCACCCTCTTACATACCATATACCTATGAAAAAAGAAGTTTCATGATGCCAGTAAAACTGAGGCCTAGTTTCTCTTAGCTGAGCAGATGAAAAGTGAGGTGGAACTTATCATCACATGCCCCCACCAGCTGATGATGGTGGCGAGAGTTCTATACCTGAAGAAGTGTCATGACCTCTGTGAGAATATGCTTATTCTGATGGTGTTGTAGGCAAAGAGTGCTGTATTGTTCATCATCAAATGCTGCCGTCAGCTGATGGTGTTGTAGGCAAAGAGTGCTGTAGTGTTCATCATCAAACGCTGCCGTCAGCTGATGGTGTTGTAGGCAAAGAGTGCTGTAGTGTTCATCATCAAATGCTGCTGTCAGCTGATGGTGTTGTAGGCAAAGAGTGCTGTAGTGTTCATCATCAAACGCTGCCGTCAGCTGATGGTGTTGTAGGCAAAGAGTGCTGTAGTGTTCATCATCAAACGCTGCCGTCAGCTGATGGTGTTGTAAGCAAAGAGTGCTGTAGTGTTCATCATCAAACGCTGCCGTCAGCTGATGGTGTTGTAGGCAAAGAGTGCTGTAGTGTTCATCATCAAACGCTGCCGTCAGCTGATGGTGTTGTAGGCAAAGAGTGCTGTAGTGTTCATCATCAAACGCTGCCGTCAGCTGATGGTGTTTTAGGCAAAGAGTGCTGTATTGCTGTAGTGTTCATCATCAAACGCTGCCGTCAGCTGATGGTGTTGTAGGCAAAGAGTGCTGTATTGTTCATTCACAAACGCTGCCGGCAGCTGATGGTGGTGTAGGCAAAGAGTGCTGTAGTGTTCATCATCAAACGCCGCCGTTAGCTGATGCTGTTGTAGACAAAGAGTGCTGTAGTGTTCATCATGAAACGCTGCCGTCAGCTGATGGTGTTGTAGGCAAAGAGTGCTGTAGTGTTCATCATCAAACGCTGCCGTCAGCTGATGGTGTTGTAGGCAAAGAGTGCTGTAGTGTTCATCATCAAACGCTGCCATCAGCTGATGGTGTTTTAGGCAAAGAGTGCTGTAGTGTTCATCATCAAACGCTGTCGTCAGCTGACGGTATTGTAGGCAAAGAGTGCGGTAGTGTTCATCATTAAACGCTGCTGTCAGCTGATGGCCGGTGTTGTAGGCAAAGAGTGTGGTAGTGTTCATCATCAAACGCTGCCGTCAGCTGATGGTGAGGAAGAGAGTTCAGTACCTGTGAGGGAAGAAGCATCTTGACCTCTGTGAGACAAAGCTTGTTCTGACGGTGTTGCAGACGAAGAATGAGGTGGCGTTCACCATCCCACACCCAAACCAGCTGATGGTGATGGGACAATCCAAGGATCTGGGCTGGTGCCAGGGGAGGACAAGGGCAGGAAACTCCTGCACCAACTTTGTCAACAAGTAAGCTGTGATGCTGTGTAGGCCAGTAGCTTAGCGGCTTTCCTTATCACAACACCTGCAGTTTTGCAGCTTTCTTCATCAGTGGACCTGAACTTTAACAGGTTTCTTTATTAGTAGATTTGTAGTTTTGCAGCTAATTTTATTAGATGACCTGTAGTTTCATCAGCAAACCTGAAGCTTTACAGCTTTCTGTATTATTAGACCTGTAGTTTTGCAGGTTTCTTCATCAGTAGAACTGTAATTTTGTAGCCTCCTTTGTGTGTAAACCTGCAATTTTGCAACTTCTCGTATGAGACGCTGTAGGTATGTTAGCTCTAATTAAGGTGATTTCAAAACATGTAGCTTTTCTACTATGTACCCATTCATTTCTTTGTTAGCTTTGTAACATTCCAGCTTTGTATTTTTTGAGAAACTGTAGGTCTTGTTGTTCTGTATAGCATTCTCTTGCATTCCAGCTCTATGGTTCCTCTGCTTTGTAGTCTGACAGTTCTGCAACTTTGTAGTTGTGTAGCACCAAAGCTTCCTGGCCACGTGGCCCTGTACCATGGGCCTGGTGGCGTTATGGAGAGACAGTGAGGGTACTGGCACTGCTGCCACTGGTGGTGCTAGTCTCTGTGCAGATAACTCTGTATCTGTGTGTGGCTCTGCAACTTTCAGCTGTTGTTGTCTCCCCTATGGCTGATGGTTCTTGCTGCAAAATGTTGTGCTTGCTGGACTGGAAGATTTACTTCTTTAGGGCAATGAGGAACGTTGAGGTGTCCATGTGTGAATAAATCTATGTATTTTCATTTTTCAGGCAGTTTTGCTCTTACTGCACATATCATGTGCAGGCAGCATACAGAAAAACTTCTTCAAAGAGGACAGAACTACAAGCTATGTAAGTTCGGTGAAGTTATTACTTTGTTGCTATGCCTAGAGGTGCTGACAGTTTCACACATTTTACATTTGCTATCAACTCTGACTGAAATAAAATCTGATAGGTAGATGTGCTGTGATGTTCACCTGGTAGAATATTTTAATTATTTAGCTGCTAAAGAAAAAAAAAATATATTGAATACCTAATAATTTTTGCGATGTTAGAGTGCATGTTTTGAAGGAATATGTCACATGTTCTTGTTGAATATTCAGGCCCAACTGATTAGGTAGAGATTCAGAAAGATTTTTTTTTACATTGTTTTACATCCAAGTGAAAGCAGAAACTATTACTTGACGAAGAGCTGTTTCATTACCCAGCAAATCTGGCTTGTTATCCTCAACCACTTCATTCCATTCTACTTTCTGATGAAAATTATCTTCCGGCTGCATGGTTCACCACATTGCACTGCAAACTTAAATTAATTTAAGAAAAACAACAACAAACTCCTGCTTTGACATGTACTTAAAAATGGACTTTGCATTCAGTGTTGTTAGTAGCTTTTTGTTGTGGTTTGCATTGTCCGTGAGATTGTTTGATGTCTTTTACAGAACTGGAATGACACCCAAACGCTTTCAAGGCCAGACGAAGAGAAAAGATGACGGCTTCTATTTCTATGGGGGCCAGACATTCACCTTGTAAGACATTTTCCCCTGTTTATTTTGAACCTCAGTAGAAGTAACAGGTTTATGCTGATGAAGGGAACCTAGTGCTTATAAATGTGTTTTGTATTTGGTATATTGAAATGTCTTTACTACAAACTACGAAAGTAAAAAGGCACCTGAAAAATCATCTTCATGACTTGTTTTCAATCATGCCATTGTTTTTACTGGCATTTGTAATGTCTAACATTAATGTGCAGATGAAAAAGTGTTATGTTAAGGCATGGAAAAAAAAAGTTGTGGTTATCGTAACCTGATCAACCCTTTTTTTTTCTGCCAACCCTAAAAAAAATTTTGATCAGGAAAAAAAAGAGAAAAAAAGAGAAGAAATTCATGGTAAACAAACTGTGTGCAGTTCAAACTTCTGGGTCCAACGAGCCCTCAGGGAATCCATTATTTAAGTTTTAGAAACCGTTTTCAGTGAAAGAAAGTTTGGTTTATGTTCAATCTGGCCTCTTAAAAAAAAAAGTTCAGGCTGACCTACTAACCTCCTTTTTTGTGTGTGAGTTTCCATGTTACCTCAACAACAACTTTTGTTTTGTTTTGCCAAATGATTTGTTTACCAGACAAAGCGAAAGAATGTATAGCTCCATGCTGCACATGCTCTCTCCTATTTTACATCCTGAGGCACACCACAAACTAAAGTGCGTACAGGCAAGCTATGAATAGATGTGAAAACACAGGGAGTCTTTTACAAGACCAGTAGACATTTCCCCTGTGTTACTGGAGTGTTCTCCATTCCCACAGTGGAAAGACGGCAGCCGAGGCCAAGAAGAGGAGCTTCTCGCTGTCACGGCTGAAGCAGGAACACCAGAGGACTGGTCTGAAGACTCTCACCACCATTGGCCTCAACAACCTGGCACCCAGTGCTGGCTCTGCCTCCAAATCTTCCTCCCTGGCTGATGATGAGAGGCAGACCTTGTGAGTTTGGAGTCGTAGCCATGTTGAGACAGCTCTTTTGACCTGAAACTTCCTGTCTGGAAGCTGAAAGTGAGTGAGAAAGAACTAAACTGATACTCTACAATAAGGCTGACTTCCAAAGGTTGTGGGAAGAAGTGTCAAATGGAATTAACATGTGCAAGTAAAATGACAGTTTTTGTTCTTGAGGAAATGTAACAATTTTATTAAATCGTGTCTGCACGTTGTAAGCCATACTTCTTGTAATTATACAATGCTTTCAGATATCGAATATGATTTATTGTTATAGTGCTTGTTTGTTTTTCCAGCTTGGATTCTCTTCTAATGCCAACTGTAGGGTCCATGAACCTCATCAAACATCTCATGGACCAAGAAAAAGCGAAAGCATGTAAGACGATGATGCTCTTCCTTGTGTGCATCCATTCTGTGCCACAGAGACTACCAGATAGTTTCTGTCACCATTTGGTCCCTTCATATAATGAATTCATACCATATAAATAACATCATTCATGATGGTGATGGTTAGTGCTGGGGGAAAGTTCTCTAGCTTTCTTAAAATATCACCAAGAAGTAAAAACAAAATTTCATTCCTGCACAAAATAATTTGTTATCAAATATGTACATATTTAGTGCTCTATGAATCCTAATGTTGGAGTTTTTGAGGAACTAGTGTTGAAACTACTTTTTATGACAAAAATACCATCCCAGAGCCCTCTTCCCAATTTTAATGGCATGCAGAGTATTTGAGAATTAGGTAGATCACATGACTGAACAGTGACAGAAATTGTCTAGTAGTCTGTGTGGCACAGAATGGTGTGCACCCTCACATTGTTCATAGTGGTAATTTCTCTTGCAGTTGTCTATCTGCTCTTCTCCAGTGTACTCCTGCATGTGTCTGCGATCATCCCTGCATTCTGCTCCATCCTTGTATGTGTCCATTCATACCACTTTAGTTCTTCCATGAATGTTTTTGTCTGTGGGTGGCCCACCTTTGATGAATCCCACTGTTTGACCATATGTCCATCCATTTGTCACTCTGTACCTGTCTGGTTTTCTTGCTCGCCCTTCATAAGTTCCTCTCTCTCCACTCCTTTCTCATCTGTGTTATTCTCTTCACCTCCAGTATCAAATCTCATCTAACCCCTAGCCCTCCCTCCTTTGTACATCTCTCTCTCTCTCTCTCTCTCTCTCTCTATCTCTCTCTCTCTCTCTCTCTCTCTCTCTCTCTCTCTCTCTCTCTCTCTCTCTCACTTGCTCGCTCACTCTCTCTCTCTCTCTCACTCTCGCACTCTCCACAGCACCCATCAGCAATGCTAGCCAGACACTTGATCGCCTTCAATCCTGGGTGCTCAGGCAGCAGTGCTTACTAGCCTCCTCTGTGGGTGTGAAACATGGACACTGTACTGATAACTTGTACAACAGCTTGAGGCATTTCATATGTGCTCCCTTCCATCCATCATGGGAGGTCACTGGCAGGACAGGGTGACAAACATGGCGGTACTGGACAGGGCTGGCCTCACATGCATCAAGGCCGTGATCATGGAAGCCCAGCTGAGATGGACTGACCACACCATCTGCATGATGAGTCACATCTGCCACGTCAAGCCCTGTAAGGCATCCTTGAGCAAGGAGACAGATTTTGGGTTTCCCAAATAGCATTTCAAGGACTGTAAAAGAGCACCTCCAGCATGATGATATGCCACCAAGAGATTTCAAATTCCTGGCAAAGAACAGAGCGAACTGGAGAGTGGCCAAAAGGAAAGTAACAGCCATCTTTGAGGAGTTCTGATGGGTCCGACTCACCATAGCCAGGGTGAGAAGAAGGGTGCAGCTCAGGACACCTGCAGAGCTGCCTTCCAGTGTCCCCACTGCCCCCGTCAATGTGGCTTTTGTATCAGACCGGCAAGCCACATCAGCTAACGTATTCGCAGGAGAGACTAAACTGCACAGTCTGCCATTGTGGCTAGCAACAAGCAACCACCACATGTCATCAGCCAGCCAGCCAGCCTGCCAGTCAAATCTTACTCAGTCACCCCTTTCCTTCTTGCTTCCAATTCTTTCTGTTTTCTGCCCCTATCCCATTGCCCATATCATTACCTAAGCTCCCATTCTATCAAACTGCATTCCTAGTCTCATACTCCTTCACTGACATTTCAAATATTTGCTGTCTTCCCCACAGCACCCCGGCAAGCTGCCCAGATGGTGAAGGAACACCAGGCCAAGATGAAGGAAAGGAGGAGTAAGGCAGAACTGCCCAACAGCCAGCCAGCCACTACAGGTTCCCAGTCTGCTTTGCCCGCTCTCTCCTCCACCAGACCCCCCATGGTGCAGGATGCCTCTGTAGAAAGGAAACAAACAATGTCAAAGAAATCATCCAGGATGTCACAGGGTACCCATGGAAAGAAACCCGAGGCAAAAAGGTCTCCAGAACTGGCAGAGGGAGACAGTTCTCTCCCTGCCAAACTATCGCAGACCCAGACAAGCAGTAAGAAGAAATGTTTGCCGGAATCTCTCGGAAAAGCTCTCCTGACACCCAATGAACCATCCACATCGAAGCCTGGGAAACTGACAGATGATATAAGTAGTAAGCATCTCTCTAAACGGAGAAAGTCATCATCCTTGGAAGATGCAGATGAAGAAGGTCATAGTTCACTCAAGCAGAGCAAGAAGACTATGCCACAGCAGGAGAGGAAAAGATCCCTAGATTCCAACAATTCATCTGGTTCACCCAGTACCTCCTCTGAACCCAAGACTCACAAAAAGCACAAGTCTCGGTCTGATGGAGACGTAGCCAAGGCTAGGAGTTCCACTGCATCAGCAAGGGAAAAGTCTGATGGGACTGGTGCTTGTAGGAGTTCCACTGCATCAGCAAGGGAAAAGTCTGATGGGACTGGTGCTTGTAGGAGTTCCACTGCATCAGCAAGGGAAAAGTCTGATGGGACTGGTGCTTCTAGGAGTTCCACTGCATCAGCAAGGGAAAAGTCTGATGGGACTGGTGCTTGTAGGAGTTCCACTGCATCAGCAAGGGAAAAATCTGATGGGACTGGTGCTTCTAGGAGTTCCACTGCATCAGCAAGGGAAAAGTCTGATGGGACTGGTGCTTGTAGCGGCAAGTCAGAGGGGAAACTTCAGAAGGCAAAGACCATCGCAGCTGCAGCATCCACTGTCAAAGATAAAAGGAACTCCACAGAGTTTGGTGTGGCAGCCAGTGCCCCGACCCTGGGACCTGCTTCAGACTGGTACAAGAACAGCCCCAAGCCCGGGGCTGGGAGAGGCATGGTACCTGACCTGCCTGTGCCCACCCTGGGACGAGGCCTGAGTGCTGGAGAAGAACTGTTCTTTGACCTGGATGCACACCTGCCCAGACCTGCAGCCCGCAAGCCCAGCTCTGCCAAAGTAGGTGGCTGCAGTGTACACAGGCTTGTGGGAGTCTCATGACGGCTGTTTCCATGCTTACTGTCATGTAAGTTGTGTGTGTGTGTGTGTGTGTGTGTGTGCATGCATGCATGTGTATGCTGTGTCTCCATATGCTGTACATAAAAACTGAAAGGACTGTCATTTCATTGGCATGCATGTTGTATGCTGTGTCTCCATATGCTGTACATAAAAACTGAAAGGACTGTCATTTCATTGGCATGCATGTTGTATGCTGTGTCTCCATATGCTGTACATACACACTGAAAGGACTGTCATTTCATTGGCATGCATGTTGTATGCTGTGTCTCCATATGCTGTACATACACACTGAAAGGACTGTCATTTCATTGGCATGCATGTTGTATGCTGTGTCTCCATATGCTGTACATACACACTGAAAGGACTGTCATTTCATTGGCATGCATGTTGTATGCTGTGTCTCCATATGCTGTACATACACACTGAAAGGACTGTCATTTCATTGGCATGCATGTTGTATGCTGTGTCTCCATATGCTGTACATAAAAACTGAAAGGACTGTCATTTCATTGGCATGCATGTTGTATGCTGTGTCCAATGTTGGTAATGGTAATATGGTGCTGGTGATGATAGCTGTGGTGGGGATACTGGTTGTCATGGTGGCGGTGGTGGTGGTGGTGGCTGATTGTTGGTGGTGGTGGTGGTGTTTGTGGTGGTGGTTGCAGTGGTGATGATGATGATGATTGGGGTAGTGGTTGCAGTGGTGATGATGATAGTTGTGGTGTTGATACTGGTTGTCATGGTGGTGGTGGTTGTCATGGTGGTGGTGATGGTGGTGATGATTGCTGTGGTGGGGATAGTGGCGGAGGTGATGTTCATGGTTGTAGTGGTAGTTGTGGTGATGGTGGTTTTGTGATGTTGCTGCTGCTGCAGTTGAAGTTTTGCAGTGCTTGCTAATCACATCTTTGCTATGCAGCTGAAGGCCATAGCCAAGGTTCAGGCAAAAGGAGGGCTGCAGAAGAGCGACCCCAACGCCATCAGAGCACCCAAGATGTCCGGCAGCACAGAAGCCATCAAGAAACGAGTGGCAAGTTTAGCTGGTGAGTTGGCTTTTAAAATGTTCTTTGTTACCATCCATGCTTATTGTTTAGTCAGTGTTCTATTAGTATTAGACAAAAACTTGTTAAAAAAAAGTTGTTGTTAAGGTAACAGAAAAAAAGGAGGCATGGCCTCTCCGAGTGCCCTCGAGTTTGAATGTAGACAGAGTTTCAGATTACCTTGAAAAAAGAGGATATGTTAGCTGTTATTCAGTGCGTGTTATTATCTTGTTGAGGAAAATAACAGAAGTTTGTCAAATTAATAATTTGTCAAGTTGTCCTGAAGAGTTTTAGATCAAGATGTTTTCATGTGAGGCGTATGGGCTTTGCCCTTCTTGTTTCATATCTCCTGCTGTCCAATGTAGGTCAAGAGCCCATTCTCCTGCCATTTAGTGTTGTGTTAATTTTGGTTGAATGCAGTGATTAAAATGGACTTGAAAGCAGTTGTAATTAGTTCAGCTCAAGAGAGCTTAGAGAAGTTTCCAAGGCACAAGTGGGTTTGAATAATTGAACTGGTCCAACTCTTCAGAGAGCAGTCAAGAAATGACTCCAAACTGTGAAGACTTGCATGTCTTTCTTCTGACACTGCCCAGTATGGACTGGGACTTTCAAGGTGTACTGGCACCCTGACCCTTCCATTATGACCTTTGACCTGCTGCTCTTCCAGAGAAGAACTTGGAGCCTGTTGCATCCCAGGCTCCACCTCCCAAGCGTTCCAAGTTGCTAGGCAACGTGGATCTCCAGTCCCCAGAGGTACAGAGACTGCTGAAGATGCGTTCATCCCATGCTGGAGCTGTGGCAGAGGTGAGCACTGGAGTGTCTGCACACCTGTCACCTGACTGCAGTCAACTTACCTGAAAAAATTAAGTCTTCATAATACACCTGACTGTCATAACCCATTTGAAGCCACACATGGTTGTCATCAATACACTTGACGGTCACCAACTCATCTGACTGTCATCAACACACCTGACTGTCATTAAGGGGGGACATGGCGTACAAAAACGGATTAATAGAAAATAAATCATAACTCAGCAAATATGAAAGCTATACTAATGAAATTTTATACAGAATACAAACACACTGGAAGGTATATTTAAACAAAATTTTATTGCTGAAGACTTAGTTGTTCATGTGTTATAGCAAAATAACTGAAAAATAAACATACCAATTTTCTCCCCTCCGTGAAATTTTAATTAATAACCTTTTTATGATCAACAATGATTTTAAACAAAGAAGAAGGTCTATATTATTCAATAAGATATAATAAGTGGATTACTAACACTTCTAACTAATTTTAGTGGAATTTAGAAAAAGTAACCAAAAAATGTGCTCCGGGCATAACATAATTAAATTTTTACAAAAATTAAGCAAATTCAGCTACACCTTTCTGATTGGTCTTATTGAATGCAGTATTTATTCATACATATACACACACAATTTCAGAAAGCTATCTCAATCCTAAGTGACTTTATTTTTGGGGAGAAAATCACTACCGTTGAAATAAAAACCACATTATGAGAAAATTGACTTTAAAGTTTGAGAAAGATTAAACGTTAACTACAACTGAACCATAACAGATACAATTTAATAACATAACTCATTGAATGTGTCGTTTATTTGTTATCATTGTAGCAAACTTTCAACTTATTATCTTAATTCAAAATATCAGAATAATTAGGTGAAAAGCATCACCTGTAGCAAAACATTCCCGTTTTCTGTAAGAATCGCGTAATCACGGCAACTTCCGCCGTGATAACAGCTTCGTTCAGTGCCGTGTCTGTAGATAAGAACGCGATCGCTGTTGTATCACAACCTCCAGAGGCTGTTGACACGACTTAATTTCTTTTCTGGGCTTGCTTTTTCCGTCCATTTCTGCATCTTCCGTGGAATTGTCTCGATCGAGATAGCGCGAACTTTCGCGCGCTGTAAGCACACTTCGGAAAGAACCGATGTTTGCTTCGGCGGCCGACGTTCAGGCCGGAAACAGCCGAAGTACGGTTCGGCCGTTTCCGCCTACCACTTCCGCCAGTCGAAGTACGGTTCGGCCGTTTCCGCCAGCCACTTCCGCCTGATCACGCTGTGATCACGCACACAAGCGGCCAATCAGAGCCTAGCTGAGAGACAGGCCGTTATTTCGAAGCTTTCCATTGGTTTGCACTGCCCTCCGATTTGTACTTCGTGTGCCTTCGGTAATTATTCTTCGGTACCGGAAACAGTTGCAACGTAAAGCCGGGAAATGAAGCTTTGATGCGATACCAAACATGTGGCGTTCTTTGGAAGGAAGATGCTGAAACTAAGCTTTCAAATCTGTGCATTTTGGCTTCCTGGTTAGTACTTTTTTTTAAATCTAGCGGTGGGTACCTTACAAAACAAATTGGTTTAAAATACTTTGAAACCTAAGCCAGCAAAATCGATCGCACACACGTGTAGCGGAGATGTTGTAGATTCCAAATCCGCGCTTAACACGAAACTCAATTTCTGAAAATTTTTCATGAAATTCTGCAGGCCGTGTCCCCCCTTAACACACTTTACTGTCATCAACACACCTGACTGTCATTAACACACTTTACTGTCATCAACACACCTGACTGTCATTAACACACTTTACTGTCATCAACACACCTGACTGTCATTAGCATATTTGACTGTCATTGACACACCTGACTGTCATCAACATATTTGACTGTCATCAGCACACCTGACCGTCATCAGCACACCTGACTGTCATCAACACACTTGACTGTCATCAACACACTTGACTGTCATCAACACACTGTCCACAGAAAGGAGTGCAAGCAACAGACTGTTAGTCATTACAACAAGATGACGGACAGACTATTCAAGAAGACAGCATTTTCACTCTATGGACTGATCTAACTTGGTCTTTCTTCAGAACAAAACCTGAAATGCAAAGTTCTCCTTGGTTAGATTTTCTATGCCTACCACGTCAACTGCCTCTAAAGTTCTATAAGTTTAAAAGTTAGATCAATAACTATAAAAGTGCCAAACTCATTACTTTTTCCTTGTTAATGTCGACCTTACAGGCTGAGATGGAGAGAGAGGAAAAATTCTTCAATGAGCTGGAGAGGAAGGAGAAGATGGAAGAGAAAATGATGTCTGTGATGGAAATGGAAACAACACTCTTCAACTGCAAGCAGGTTGGTGCTCACTCCATTCCTCGTTTAGTTTTCAGGTGCCATGAAATTGCCCTTTGTTCACTGGTGTGACCGTTGTGTTTTTAGGTGTGGCTTTCATTGGATAGCCAGTAACAGAGTTGGGAAAATGCTGATTGCTTTTTGATGTTTGAGATGCTGATTCATGAGCCCTGCTCAGTTTTGTTCTTAGTAATATAGTATAGTCTGGAAAACTGTTAAATCAAACTTTGGCGCGTTCATCCGCAGCCTGGTTGCATGCTCCCCTGGGAGTTGGGATGGTGTTGGAGTGATAAAAAGAGGCAGCCCGATGACCAGGGGGTAATTGTGTGCGGTTTGAGCACCCATCAATGGGTGGAAAAGTCTCAATATAAATAAGAGCACCTTTACATTTACCCATTATAATTACACATGTGATGGTAAGCCTGCACAAACAAACCCATTTAAGGGGAGTCATGGATATGAAAATGGCCAAATGTCATTTTCTGGTGATTTTGACTTATGAGCATTTCTGAGTTGTTTCAACCCTCTGCAGTGTAATTTCAATAGTCTCTGTACTTAAAACATCCTAGAAAACATGTAAAAATACAAATTACAAACCTTTCCCCTCCGATAATTTTTGTCATCACTGAAATGCATAGAAGATGGAAACAGCAAGTTTTCCGAAGTTTTCATTTTTTTGTGTTTTCTCAAAAACTGCTTTTTATGAACTTGAATTTAGGCAGAAAATATTCTGACCATTTTGCAGATCTGTCATTTTTGGGGGATTTGTATTTATTTATGTAGCAACATCTTATCAGATCTATTTGTGATGTCAGCCCCTAGTTCTGCAGCTACACATATAAAAAGTTCTAAAATTCAATATTTTTCTCAATGCCTTGTATAGAACATAAAATGTGTAATTATGCTTTCCCAAAATTTTTTGAATTTTCCCAAAATGATGTGACAAGTTTTTGAAATTATAAATCTAAGGAAACAAATATTTAAATTTTGCTCTATATAATTTTAGCTGTAAATTTCCATTGAAGCAAAAGTGGTTTGCTTGTTTCATGTATGTCTTTGAATTGCCATGTTTAAAAGTTTGAAAATCCATAGCAGTAAAAATAATCTCTCTTTATGTGACCGGGTGGAGTGAAGCCCGAAGTCTTTACATGGACTTCTCTCTCTCTTCCTCTCCCTCTCCTCCTCCTCTCTCTCCCCCCCCCCCCCCCCCCCCCCCCCCCCCCCCCCGACCATTTGCATGTTTCCCCTCTCTCCTCCCTCTATCATGTATCCTGCGTCTCAGATGCCCAGGTTATATATGTTGTAAGACCAGCCTACTATGTAGCTTATCAGTCCGGGATGGTCGCACAGCGGCCTTTCCTTATTGTTTGTTAATTGAACTTGACATGTGACCGCTGACAGTTCCCTCCTGTCGTTCTCGCGCGCTATGCCTAAATTGTTAGAAACAAGAGACAAATTTGATGCTTTCTCTAAATTAAGACATCTGATTGCAATGGTGCAATATTCATTCGGTTGACTTTGTTATGCCTATCGAGGCAACACTTGGTGTGAATAATTTCGAGTAAGTATAAGGCAGCAATAAGCCGTTTTCTATCATTAGGAAAACACAACCCAGAGACAGGCTGAGATCCGCGACCGCCGAACCCAAGCCTGGCTCCCCTGTGGTCCGTGCATTTCTTTAATAAGGAGGGACTGTCGGCAGGTCGGGGGAGACCCCATCCCCATCTGGGGGAGAGACCACTGCCACCATGGTCTTGGGTTGGTCCAGGCCATTATCATCAGGCCTCAGACCAGCCAGGAGTTCCTATACCCATGGGTAACAATAAAGTTGTGGAAAGCAGCAGCGATTTTGTCTTATGCCATGGCCCTTGTACCATCAAGCCTTGCCTCCACCCCCCATCACATTTATACCCTTAACTCCCCTTAAAATCCATGCAAGGCATTATTGTTTGATAGTGTCTAAACAGAGGGAAATGGCTGCAAAACTTCAGAATACTAGACAGAAAAAACAGGCCAGGGTTGTAAATGTGAAAAGGCCATGTTTAGCATGAGCAAATACATCTTTTGACATTCGTGCTGCTATTGCCAGTGTTCCCAAGGTCAGTAAAAACCTGGACAAGTTATTTTTCACAAGTCATGGAAAAGACGTGTAAAAGTTGTGAAATTTGTTTCTTGGGGTCTGCAGGGACCCTGTGTTGCCCTTATGAGGCTTCCATAGGTAATGTTCACTTTACCCACTGCATGAATTTAGCCTTCAGTAAATGAGCATATTGTCAGCTTATGATGAATTACATGTTGTCCTTCCCAGTGCAACTACACAGCCTTTGGTCCAGGTGAACTGTGCAAGAAGGAGAACCACAACATTGTCCGATTCAAGGGAAAGAAGCGATTCTTCAAGTGCAAAAAGTGTGGAGAACGCACTGTGACATTTCAGAAATTCCCCACAAAACCATGCACGTAAGTGTTGAGCTATTTTGCTTATTATCTCCCTGTCTCATGGGCATTCCCACTGTAGACTATTTTGATGCTGCTGTTATAAAGTACTTCAAAAGATATAATTTGTTAATGAACTTATGGCCTGTTTAGGTTTGTAAACAGCTATACTGTTTCAGAATATGAATGTTTCACTACTATTTCATCAGAATTTATGTAGAAATCTCCCTTGATGTACTTTTTTGGTTTTACATCATCTTGATTTTTTTCCCCCCAGAAAATGTGGAGAGCATAGCTATGATCGGACATCCATGTACAAGGTATGAAAACTCTGTGTCATGTTGATGAATCTGGAAAGTGAATGAGGAAGCTTTGAACAGCGAAACTGAACTCCAACAATATAAGAAAGAATTCACGATGGAGAGGGAGTAGATCTAGGAATATTTAGTGACAATCCAACAATACAGAGGAAATATGATAGAATATGATTTACTTATAAATATGAAATATGATAGACTTATGAATATGAAATGTGATGGAATTGTGAATATGTAATGTGATGGACTTATAAATATGCAATGTAACAGATTTATGAATATGAAATGAGATAGACTCATGAATATGAAATATGACAGACTCATGAATTTGAAAAGCGACAGACTTGTGAATATGAAATATAATAGATTGTCAAAACACCTTGACATTCAACTGGAGGTCAAGGATTTGGTACCTGCCTAAGGTCCAAAATATTTAATTTCTGTCTGTTCCATGAAGGGTGTCTGGCTCTGTATTACAAACTTGAGGAACATTTGATGAATGAAACTAAACACTAATAGTATTAGGAAATTGGAATTATTTTTGACAGAAAATTAGAATTGATGATGGAAAGAAATTAAATCAATGATGGAAGGAAATTTGAATCAGTGGATTGGAGCAAAGCTAGGAACACATTGTGACAAAGGATGCAGAGGAAATGTGACAACTTACTACAAATCAAAAGAGAAAAAAAGAAAAGAAAACACAATTAAACTGTGATTGACATGCAACCAGAATAGATGTTTTTGAGATGCACCCAATAACTATGTGTATACCAGAATGAAGGGACACATTATCTTTGTATGGAAATGCCAAGTTTAGTAAAGTTTTCCTTGCTTCACAGCTAATGGAGAGATGCAAGGCAATAGTTGCTGAAATATTGTTGAATGCTAGACCACTGGAGATGATTAGCTGTTGTCATATTTTGATATCCATAAATGCAAAGACATAGTATTTCTTATCAGCGAGATAGCTGCATAATTTGTACTTGGCTTTCAGTCAAAAGTACATTCTTTGGAATGCTATTGGTGTTTTAAATGTAGCATATCCTCCAATGATTCAAGTGTAGATGACTGTGTTTACTTACATTCTTTATGCATGAGTTACCAAAGTGAAATGTTGAGTTTCACTACAACATATGAGGAACTTTTCTTGAGGAGTGGTTCATCAAGGATAACATGATGTAACACCCCTTCCCTCCCCCCCCTCTCTCTCTCTCTCTCTCTCTCTCTCTCTCTCTCTCTCTCTCTCTCTCTCTCTCTCTCTCTCTCTCTCTCTCTCTCAACAACTTATAATACATCTCCATCTTTATTGTTCTTTTTTCGGTTGGAAGGAGATAAACCCCCACCCCACCCCTTCCCATCCGCCCCCGACGTTACTACTCAGTAGACTTCCTCCTTTGCTGTTCTTTTTATTTAGATCACTTGTTTGTCTAGGAATGAATTCATTATAGTACTGGGAAGATTATGATGATTATGATTGATGATGATGATTGATGTTGATGATAGATGATGATGATGAAAACTGCAATGTATACCTTACCTTTCCCCCCCCCCCCCCCTGTTTCTTTCTTTCCGTTAAAAAAACCCCCCACAACAAAACACAAACAAAAAAAAACACTGCGCAAAACACAGTAAGAAAAACAGTAATAACATGATGTAGAATATCCCTCTTTTAGGTTTTTGATCAATCAATCGACCCTCGGTTATGTTAACATGCATGTGTAAAAATAATCCCAGCAAGCCAGTGAAGGGAAATAACTGTGATGCAAGGGACACAACCCAGTTGCCCTTTGTATTTATGACCTGAATGCCTTTCTTTCAGGAGAGGACTGCCCCAAAGCTGGCATCAGAAAAACTCAATATTCGTGGAGATGAAGTCAAGTTCCTGGGAAGTCTGCACGAGAAAGTCTACCTGGAGTGATGTGCCTCTTGCTGTGCGTGACTTGTGGCAGTCCTTGTCCATAATGCAGTGGACTGGCATGTTCTGTGAAACACTTTCCTGGAAAGCTTTTTAGACAGAGTCATGCCATTGTTGCTGTGTGTTTTGATAGAGAGTCTTTTGATCTCAGTTCTCTGTGGAGAAGTGTAATCTAAGCACAGACTGGAGCTGGGTCAGTGTCTGGATAAATTTCATTTATGTCCAAGTAAACTTGTAAAAACCAGTTTATTGAAGGCATCACCCATTCTGATATTTCACTTGGAAAGAGTTCAATGTGTTGCATTGTCTTTGATGTGTGATTTGTGTCATTTTGAAGACCAGTTTCACTCTGCAAATAATGGCAGGGTAAAATAAGAGAGGCATTTTTGCAGACTAAAATGGAAATGTATAGTGTGTGTGTAGGTGTGTGTATGCGCATGTGTGTGTGTGTGTGTGTGTGTGTGTGTTTGTGTGTGTGTGTGTGTGTATGAGTGAGTGAGTGAGAGTGAGTGAGTGAGTGTTTGATAATGATTATCATCGAGTAGTATACAGTATGTTTAAATGTGAATGAAATCCTTGTTGTAGAAAATAGAATGGATAAATTCAGGTGATAGTGTGGACAACCCTTTTGGAATGACATCCGAATAACCTCACTCTTCCAACATGGAGAGATATGATCCAGAGGACTGCAGCTCTCTGCTTGAATGTTACAGACTGACCAACTCAGATAGACTGACAGACTTGCGGCCTGACAATGTTGTTTCAGACCTAAACAGAAAGGCAGTGAAGTGTATTTCATTAGTTTGATTAATAAATAGGGGGGGGGGGGGGGAATCTTAGGGATTTTAACATTCTTAAATGGAAAAATGTCTTTTGGGGATGAGAGAGAAATAGAAGAAAAACATCTATGTCACAATTTGATCATGTATATTTTTAATGGCTGTCAACACTTGACACCAGTTTGCAACAAAGATACCTTTGCTGATTAATAAAAATGCATGCAAGATTTTGAATTGACAGTTTTAATAGGTCATGATATAAAGTGCATGTATAAGTCTATGGGAGTGAAATCTCTTGCTGACACATGACACATTCTAACAACACAATTTTGGCAGTATGTATTGAATGTGAAGATACTGACAATCCAAAGAGCAGTGTTTGCAAGCAACAGTCACCTCATATTTTGGTGTGGCGCAGTTGCCTCAGGAAAATATCACCGCATTAAATGTGTACATAGCAATATTTCTTGTATAAATATCTTGGTCATTGGAGTTTTGAGTGAGTTTGACATAAAGGTGTGTTTATAAACTCCATTGTCAAACTAATATGTTTTCCCTCCCTGCGCAGGGTAAAATAGAGAATGCAGCTCCTGGGGGGGGGGGGGGGGGGGGGGGGGTCGGATGATATGTGTAATCCCATTCCATTATGGTCTAGGTAGGGTGGAGTTATGTGAAAAATCCTCTAGGGAAGTAACTCCATTGTGAGGTAAAACAAAGAACTCTCTCAAGAATGCTGCATGGCTCAGAATGGACTGACAATGGGATTGGGGCCAAATTTCCAGTGTTGATAATCTCATTCCTAGGACTCTGTTCTCCAGGGTGGTTTGGAAGTACAGTTGGATCTGAATGATCTGACCCCGTCCCAGATCCCCCTCGTAGCCTCAATGGCTGCTTGGAACTGCCCCTGGCAGACCAACTGGAGCAGGCCAGAAAGCCCAGCGCCACAGAGTCCAATTGCGGAAGGGGACATCAAGCGGCTCGGGCCATAATCTATCATACGAAATGTTATCAAGGGGAAGAAAAGTAGTATAGCCAGTGATAGCAGAGAGGTAACTTGTAATGAAGAATGAATTGATCTTTCCATGACAGAGGGGGGTGTCTATAGGAAGACATGTGGGTAGACTGGAATCAAAGAAAAATCTTGAAACAGAAATTTGGTGTGTAAAATGGCATCAGTAAGGACTTCCTAGAAATGTAGATGTTGTGTTTTAAGTGCCATCATTGATATCTCATTGCCTTCGGGATGCGTGAATGAATCAAGACGACTGAACGATAACATCAGATTGGGTCATGGAGCAAATATGTGCATGCTTTCTTCCACATGCATAGTGGCAGGTCTGATTGGCTTGGGATGTCAACGTTTTAAAGTCTGCATAAATCAATTTTATTGGTCTATTTTCAGAAGTATTATATATTTTTACTTTTAAAATTCTTAAACTTTCAGGCATGAATGTACTGAATAAAAAGTCTCTTGTGTAATGTGTAATGGTGGAAATTTATCATTGCATAGAAATGAGCAGGTTGTGCAAAAATAAATTAATGATGATATTCCTTGTGTTTTGTTCTGTGTGACTGCTTACTGATTGTTCCCCTCCGTCTGTCTGTCCATCCATCCACCTGTCCGTTCATCTGTCCATTCTTCTGTCTCTCTGTCTTTGACTCTCTACATATTGTCTCTGCCTCTCTCTTGCTAGAACTAGCAATAGCATGGTCTGTCTTGTTAGTTTTGCCCGTCCTCATAGTTATGTTTATCTAGCTTTGCATGTCTGCCACTGTGCCAGGCCTGTCTTGTTAGTTTCATATGTCTTCGTAGTTACATGTTTCTGTCTAGCCAGGCGTGAATAGATTTGCGTTTACTCTCAACTGTTATAGTGATTTTCATGCTAAATGGCCTTACATAGCCTACAATAGTACAAAGGCTGATAGGCCGTAAAACACCATCCATCCATCCATCCATCCATCCATCCATCCATCCATCCATCCATCCATCCATCCATCCTTTAGTTACTTCCACGTCAGCATGTCGAAGATACTTGTAAAGCATATTGTTTGATCCATATCTCTCACCAACAGAGAAATCTAGAGTAATCTTATCGTGATTCTGGCCAAGCTGATGACCGCCTGTAGTGCTGCGTCTAGATACGCCTGTCTCTGGCTATTGCCTAGCAACGTTTGCTCTCCTTATGGAGCAAGCCTGACTCTTTCCACTCTCCTCCACGGGTCTGCCTCTCCTGGCGAGACTGGGCCTGTGTGTGTATGCGTGTGTGTGTGTGCGTGCATGCTCGTGGGTGCGTGGCTAAAGAAACATAGTAGCACTTCATTCTTACACAGCTAGAAAAGCGATCTTCCAGATGGAAAAACAGACTGGGCCTGCATTGCAGGGAGAAGTAAAGCGAGAAGAGAAAGCAGAGGCGGTTTTCCCAGGACTATGGCATGCTAGTAAAGGCAATCTAAATGGTGTTTCCTTCTTTTCCTATTTTTAGGTGTGTGTTTTTTTTAAAGTTTTTTTTAAAGTGATCGTTGAAATTGTACGCAGTTCTTGTGAAAAGTTTGTTTTCAAAACCAGATATTGTCTGCTTTTTCCTCCTAATTTTGATACTGGCTCCTTTATGATTCCAACGAATGCTTTAAGAAGGAGACCAAAAACGCCTTTGGCTTGTCTTTGCTAGTGTTGCACTCTTCTCTTGTTGTATGGGGGTTCTCCTAGCTTGCGCTGGGAAGTCGAAGTTACAAACGCTGGTGGTCGTTTTCGATAAACTTTATTCATGCACTGATCGCTACACAGTGGTGAAAATCAGCAAACAGTAATCGTCTTACTCGTAGCAGCTTCACTCTACGCGCAGTGCCACAGAAGACTCGCTCCTTACAAAGTTAAGCTCTCACCTTAACTCTGTCGCATCTGCTGTTCGTGTCTGACTCGTGTCTCAGTCGTGTCTGCTTTATACCTAACCCTAGGTTCCAGATCTTTCGTGAATGAAGCGGCACAGTCTCTAGAAAGTCGAGCTCTAAATCGACTGACGTCACGTGACACAACAATATAATTTTAGCCCGATTTGACCGCGTGCCAGGGCCATGACCTGACCGATATAAACAAAACCAACCGTGCAGCGACCCTCAAGCATGATCTAGAACCTTCACAACACTAGCATAATCATAGTCCTGGGAAACCTGCCTCAGTTATAGAGGTGCGACGGCCTCCTCGCACGTGGACGCATCTCTGACAACCATGCCGTTTCCACAAGAAAAGTCGCGCTTGCAAGTGGCAAAAAATGTTTCGGGCGTGCTCAAACGTGGCAATGTTCTGGCAGCTGTCCTGTTTATTAAAAAAAACCACATCGCGGTCGCAAATCCCAAAAGCAAAGTTTTGACGAGGTCCGTCCAATAGAAACACGTTCTATTTTTCCATGTCCACCGGACACTCCCTTGGACACTCCTTCGATTAGCCTGTCAGATGGGCTTCTACCTGTGATTTTGTGGTAAAAGAAGTGTCCAATAATGTCCAAATGGCGGACTTGCTAGGCTCGATTCGAATTTTCTGTGGCTTCTGCTGCTTCATCTGTCAATTGTCGGGTGTCCTAACGCCTAATATGAATTTCTTGTACAATTCTACATCATTGTATCTTTCTAATGTGCGCCGTTTATTGCAAAAAAACAGATTGTCGTCACAAGGAGAGCAGCTGACTAGATCGAGTTTGAATACACCAACCCCTTGTTGAATGTGTGGGCGAAGAGCGGAGTTAATAATGGATCTAGGATGCGATTTCACACCATAGGACGTTTTTCTCGCTTAGTTTTTGAGGAACTGGTTGGTTGGGGACTTGTAAAGTGAAAGAAATACCACAATATCACGATGAGCACGATGATGCGGGGAAAGTTGGAAAGACATCTATCAACACAACACTGCCTTTGCTGGCTGTTGGGCTGTGGGACTAGATTTTTGACTCACATGCGAAGCAAAAGTGAGTCTATGTACTCACCCGTTTCGGGCGTCCGGGCGTCCGAAAACTTTAACGTTGGATTTTTCTCAGAGACTATTAAGTCTATCAATACCAAATGTGGCATGATGGTGTATGATGACAAGGCCTCAAAAAACATACACAGTGACTTGACCTTGCTTCAAGGTCAAGGTCGCAGGGGCCATAAATGTTGTCTAAAAAACAGCCAT
This sequence comes from Theodoxus fluviatilis, assembly GCA_034096865.1. Classification (NCBI taxonomy): domain Eukaryota; kingdom Metazoa; phylum Mollusca; class Gastropoda; order Cycloneritida; family Neritidae; genus Theodoxus; species Theodoxus fluviatilis. The sequence goes on from JAWQFJ010002014.1 coordinate 219,653, forward strand.
TTTTCACATTTTCTCAATTTTCTCTGACGTTTTTGAGATTGGATACCTGACCTATATATGGTATATAGGGCAAAGTAAGCCCTATCTTTTGATACCAGTTTGGTTGACCTTGCTTCAAGGTCAAGGTCACAGGAGCTCTTCAAAGTTGGATTGTATACATATTTTGAAGCGACCTTGCCCCTGAACTATGGAAGATAACTCTTCCAAACTTCATAACATTGTAGTACACATGTTATACTTTCATCATGAGACACATTTGGTCACATATCATCAAGGTCAAGGTCACTTTGACCCTTATGAAATGTGACCAAAATGGGGTAGTGAACCACTCAAAGTGACCATATCTCATGGTAGAAAGTGCCAATAAGCACCATTGTGCTTCCTATGTCTTGAATTAACAGCTTTGTGTTGCATGACCTTGGATGACCTTGACCTTGGGTCAAGGCCACATGTATTTTGGTAGGAAAAATGTGTAAAGCATTTCTTAGTGTATGATGTCATTGGTAGGTTTAGTTGTTTGACCTTGACCTTGAGGGGCACCTGAAGGTCATGTCAAGGTCAAGGTCAATCATGTGAGTCGTATGGGCTTTGCCCTTCTTGTATTGATTTTATATCACTAGCTTAGTGAATTATACTATACTCCGCTGTTGCGGAGAGTTATATTACCATGGTGGAAGTGTTTCTTAACGTTGTGGCCTTATATAGCCTACAAGGCTGATAGGCCCTTAAACTCCATCCATCCATCTATCAACACACCCATTTTAGTGTGATACACATGGCAATTGTGGGTACCATTGTCGACTACCACACGGCTGACGTGGGTTCATTTTCCGGCCGATGCCCTCGTCTGTGATTAAATTGGAAAATTTATCTCATTGAGCATTTTATCGGATACAGGGAAATGTAGTGTTCTTAAAATAAAACTTGCCACGTGTGAGGAAGTCTTAATCTATTCCATTCTGTGAACCCGAGTCAGTAGTGACTCAGGCGCAGTTCGCAATGAATGAGTAATAGACTTGACCCTTCGCTTTACAGCATTACGCCAAAAATAGTTCACTCTGATACTTTTTCCCTCTCACTTTTTACAGAAATCATTCAGATGTCAAAACTTGTTTCCATTTGAACACAAACATATTATTTTATCTAATAAACGCTTGTTTATTGCCTCAACAAGCGTAAGTTATAAGTTTTGTGCGAAATAGTCTGAGAACTACTTTAACGGCGTATGTCAGGGAGCAGAGAGTTTTCCTACAAGCCTCTCGTGTGACCTCCTCATGCATATTCCGGACGGAATCGTTCCATCACGTGATATGAACTGTGCAAGAGGCTCTTTCACCGGCAGGCGACGTCTCTGGTGGACTAGAATGAATCTATTCTAGACTGGGCAATGTTCACAATAATGCAGCAATGCAACCCGGGGATGAAGAGAGCGTTGAGGGGGGAATGGGGGGCGTGTGAGTAAGGGAGCTGGTAATTGGCAGCTTCTCATTACACCCCACCCCCACCCCACCCCCCACCCCACACCTCAACAAGCATCCCCCCACCACCCCCACCACCCTTCTTCCCGTCTTCGAATGGTCAAAGGGTTATACCGCATTACATTGTTGTGAGGGTCAGAGGGTCACGGTATATAAGGCGACCAGGCTGCAGTCCCACTGCATTTCTTGCCCCACTTGTACAATTAAGCGCACGGAATCCGAGATTCAAGGCTCGTGCTTATACCAGGTGGTCGTGGCGGTCTTGTTTTCCTCCTGGCTGGTAAGTAAAATGTAAAGCATCCAGTGCATTCTTTTCTGTGATGGTTGCGATAGCTTTACATCGTTTTCGTCATCGATTTATAGCTGTTTGATCTGCGTGTCTTATTAGTGCCACGTTATTTGTTGCTACTTGTCACGTGTGCTACCGCCAGTTTTGGATGGATGGAATAATAGATGGATGGAGGGATGGATGGATGGAGTTTTACAGTCTATCGGCCCTTGTAGGCTACATAAGGCCATTCAGCACGAAAATCGCTAGAATAGCTTAAGGCCTTTGCACACGAGGCATCTCCACTCCGTCAACTCGATTGCTTGCCATCATACATTGCTTCGTGTGCGATGTTGGTTGAAAGCAACTGGCATTCCAAGCAACTTTCCACGCCACCAGTAACTGAGTTGCTCGTGTTTCAACCTGTTCTAGTTTTGGGGGCAGTGGCGTGCCACTCCAGCCACTCTCTGTGAATCCACCAATCACCGGGCGACTTTAGAGCCTCGTCCTCGCGTTATCGCGACTGTTCGCAAAAGTTAATGGCGGAGATGTCTTCGCTTCACACAGAAAACGCTGTATTTCGGGATACTAGAAATCCCATCCAAATAAAATGTAAGCAATGAACAGCATTAATTTATCAAAGGTGTATGTTGAATGAATCAATAGGTCGTGAAAGCTCCTACATTTTAAAAATGGAAATGCGGGTCAATGCACCTTCACGCCGAAGCATAGCTGTTGACATTGTGTACAAAGCTAGTGTTGTCTGATACCACGAATACGATACATTTAAATTGCATCTGTGTTATGAAAATACTGTTCAGATTAAATTGATTAATTAATTGAGGCCCAACCAGCTGCAACAATTCCTGAAAATGTTCATGGCACATTCGAAGGAAAGTTCTTGTTGCCTTGAGATCCTCGTTGAGGAGCTCTTGTAGCAGACACGAGTAATCACCATGCCTTGGTCGTTTTGTCAACCATTCACGAGACCAACGCGATTTTTTTCTCTTTTTACTTTGCTTAGATGACAAACTACTGTCGCCATCGTCACTCTAAGTTTCAGTCATGCTAGAGCAAGCCTTCGGGGGAGAGATGCAGGGCGTCTTGAGTGCAAGCGCGGGAATTAATACGTTTCCATAAATACAACGTGGCGAGAGGAGAAAGGTCACAGTGGAAGCGTGTGCGAGCTCAGTCTCCAGCATTGCCTGCCACATGGCAAGCAACCGGCCGCAAGCAACGTGGCAAGAGACTTTGGTTGCCTCGTGTGCGTGGGCCTTTAGAGTAAGCACAAATCAAGTCACGATGTCCCAGGTTATTTGCCTCTTACGAATCGCGTAAGGAGACGCTGTGGGTCTATTCTGGTGAAACGTCACCAAAGATTGTGTATGAATGATTTTCGACCCTAATGCTTTTATTAAGTCGTTTCTTCAATCAAGAGGGATACATTTGAGTGTTAAATAATTTTCTTGATTCGTGTATTCAAAGAGGGCCTCCAAAACCCTATACTTTTGATGATACTGTGCTTTTAAAGTTATCAAATAAAACCAACCAATCAAAACTCTTGAGGCTGCTACATCGTAGCAGAGATGAAGCAAAGTGCAACGGAACGCAGGGTTTGTGTCGTCGACTCTTTGTAAGTTTGTTGTCTCCTGGAACAGCATACGAACACGTGGAGACCTTGCTGACCTACATCCGTCAAATTAATGAGACTTTTGAATCGGAGCATGCGTGCCAAAGCAGTTTGGTAGGAAGCCTGTGAGGTAATATGGTGTCTCGTTTTGGAATTACGACCACAACGATACATTTTATTGCAAATCAGTTTTATCCCTCCAGGTTTACTGGAGGTCCTACAGACTTTATCCCTCCAGGTTTACTGGAGGTCCTACAGACTTTATTAGTCTGTCTGTCTGTCTGTCTGTCCCGTCTCCACGGCTTATATCTCAAAAACTACTGGACGGATTTCCTTGAGATTTTGCACACTAACTGGAAGTTAGGTCCGATTGAATGTATCAAATTTTCAGAATCGAGGCTTGAAGAGAAAGTGGTTTTCTAAGGTCGTATTCTCGAAATTACCGGTCGAAAAATTATTGAAATGACATTTGACGGCAAAGCCAAATTTGACGTCATTAATAGCATGACGTCATTTGCATGTACGATCTGAAATTCAGTCCCACTTAGAAGCTTTCTGTCTCAACATTTCAATTGACGTAACAGCAGAAATTATGGGTATCTTTTTAGATTGACGTCATTTAGAGTTTCGGGGAACCCATGCGAGAATGAATAATTTCCAGAACGTTGGTGAAGGAGACAGAAGGATTTTTTACGATGCGGGTCGTTTCGTTTCGAAAATGTAACCCTTGAACAGCATTAATTTATCAAATCTGGGTACTACTATTGACCGCAATACCCCGCAATACCCACAAATATACCGCAATACCACCAAATATGCAACTCGTACTTGCGTCAAATCGCCGTAGTTTGATGTTTACTTAGCCCGCTGAACGCTGCCAAGACTGATCTAATGCGATCGCCGTAGTTTGACTGTTTCCGAGAGTTACGTCCCTTCGTGATGCGGTCGCTTCTGTGTATCGGTCCGAAAGTTTAGTTGAATTTGTATGGTTTTTGGCGACCCATGTGTCTCAAAATTGAGTAGAAGTATTTTGAGCGTATTAGGATATCGAAACATCGCATCAGTTTCAAGGTTGTTTTCTGGCCAAACATAGTATACTATGATCATTGAATGACCACCTATCAGATCTAAACTCGTTGTCTTCATTTGCCTGTCGGATAAGTCTTGGCAGTTTAAACACTAGAGCAGTCATCAGTTTATTGTCAATTTGAGAGACTCACTGGCTCATAAAATAGGTAGCTAGAGCATAATCGCTCCAAGCATTGATTTCGCCTGCCAGCCAACCAAAACAAGGGACGCAACTCTAAATCTCGTCTTGCTTAAAATCGCGGAGTGACGCTTCTTTATGTCTATGTAACGTATGTTCTTTGGACGAAGCAAACATCAAACTACGGCGATTTGACGCAAGTACGAGTTGCATATTTGGTGGTATTGCGGTATATTTGTGGGTATTGCGGGGTATTGCGGGGTATTGCGGTCAATAGTAGTACCGTCAAAGATGTATGTTGAATGCATCAATAGTTCTCTCGAGAGGTTGCGGGTTCGAACCCGATCTTTTTTTGTTGTTGTGCCAAAACCTGGAGGTTCAGCGCCAGCGGTTTTTATTAGTCTGTCTGTCTGTCTGTCTGTCTGTCTGTCTGTCTGTCTGTCCCGTCTCCACGGCCTATATCTCAAAAACTACTGGACGGATTTCCTTGAGATTTTGCACACTGACTGGAAGTTAGGTCCCATTCAATATTATCAAATTTTCAGAATCGAGGTTTGAAAAGAAAGTGACTTTTTTACATTTTGGTGTTTCAATGAAAACAATTCAACAGACTCCATTTTGCAAAATCTGTGACGTCATCATTTGACGTCGTATAACGTGACGTCATTTGCGAGGAGATTTTTTGAGAAGGGTGAATACGCTGTATCTGCGAACACTGTCGACAACTTCAAGGCTAGTACGTTAGACTACTTCTGGAAAGACAGCCCTACTATGTATAACCCAACCTGCTGCACCTAGACTGCATAATAGCCGCCACGCATGCAAGTCTAGCACTAGGAACTATTAAAATGCTACACAGCCTACCTCATAGAATTTTTCAAGTTTAAAAAGCTTGATGTAGCCACTGTTTACAATTGGCCCATGCACACGCTGCCATGGTGAAATCTCCGCAGTAAATCTGACCTAATTTCTGATTGGCCAAAACTACGAAAATGTGTCACGGGAAGTAACTCCTGTATAGTTTTGAATCATACAAATTCGCACTTTTAAAAGTCATTTTTCACTGTTTAATAGATACGATCGAAGAGGGAACTTTGTTGTTTTCAATCCCCAATACCATGTACTATCATAATATAATATGGGAACATCGTCCATATTTTGGCTGAGCGGACATGTAGAAGGAGTTGTTATCCGAAGGCACGCCCTGCGGTCTATGTGTGATTCGGGTGTAATACTGCCAATAAACGTCGTTAAGCTTAAGATTACACCCGAATCACACGGACCGTTAAGGTGCATGGAGTACAGTACCGGTCAAGAGTCACAACAACCACCGACACCGACCATTTCAGCCTTCTTCATGATGCGTTAGAATCCTGCCGTTGTCGTGGTGAACATGGCTGACAACGGTCAGAATGATTACTTGCTTGGTTTTTTCCTTGTCAAAACTTGTTATACCGTCAGATTGTTACCACCATGAGATTTTCTGCAACTTTTCGAAGCGAATCTAGCCTAAAAACCTACCAGTTATGAATCGTGTTAACAGGATTGACTCGTTGCTTGTAGAATGACGGTACTCGGTAGCAGTACCACACACGGTGTGTGCGTGAATCACTGAATGAGTACGGATGCACATGTCTGGGTTGAACATCTATAATACACTTCCTCCTCTGTGTGACTGTGTGAGTGTTAATTCAGCGTCTATGACATGCCAAAGGAAAGCAAAACATGTCATAATAGGAGCTTCCTGAACCTATCCATCATGTTTAAAATATATGGTTGATTGTTCCTGGGCCGATAGCTTAGAATTGGATTTACATGCTTTACAAACACTCTGTCATAGCAATTCTCTAATGGCTCAGCTGGTAGAGCGTTCGACTCTTGGTCATGCATGACCAGGTTTGATTCTGCGCTGAAACTTTTTTTTTCTTCTCTTTTTTCGAGAGGTTGTGGTTTTTTTGGGTTTTTTTATGTGTGTGTGTGTTTTCCCCCTCTTTTCTCGAGAGGTTGCGGGTTCGAACCCGATCTTTTTTTAAATGCCAAAACCTGGAGGTTCAGCGCCAGCGGTTTTTATCACGAAGTTGACGACGTCGAACTATTGAAGACATCGTTGTATGCGTGCAGCACTCCAAAATCGCTATCAGCCAATAGAATGAACCAAACTTCGTAGCGTCAGGCCTGGATAATCGAAAATCCTGCTTTAATTAAATAAACATATCATGGAATAAAACGTGTGGCATTCTTGAGGCTGGTTGCGCTCTCAGTGTTCGCTAGACTAGTGTGACAATTTGTCGTGATGAACAACTGCGAACACTTTCACAGGTAGTGTTATACCGAGTAGGTCTAAAGACTGAACACGTAACAACATACGACTCGAAACATCGACCAAGTTAGCAAATCTCCATGTGTACATTGAAAGATTTTTGGCCAGAGCCAGAGGGCTTCATCTATTACTTCACTGATTCCATAAAATCATAAAAATAAACACAACGGTCCAATCTCAGTTTCACGGTACAGCTAGAGAGCGAGTACACAAGGGTCGCATCTATAGTGCACACGGTACCACTGAATTTGCATTTTGATGTAGTGGCAAACAACTTGGAAGCATACATAAGAGTTCCATGCTTCCAGGTTCGCGGATTCCGGGGATTCCGTGAATAATGCAGCCATATTTATAATATCGCAGTCAGCAGCCATCTACGAGCTCGTAACTGACAGAAAATGTGACACTACTCGTCCTAAAACGTTTCTTTCGTAAACTACTTATTTTTCATCCAGATATGACACTCTCCAAAGCGAATAGAAAAGTACGAAAATTCTAATAAATGTGGGAAAAGAGTAAGGCCTAAGTAGAGTTATTATCGTCTCCGTGATTGGCGGAGCCGACGAAATCCCTCATGACTATTAATAGGTACCACATTTAGGAACGCAAACCACATAATTTATAGGCCGTGACACCGGCAGTACGTTGCAGCATTCAAAAGGGCAGGTCAAGGTGTCCTTATCGAATCGGACAAGAAAAAAAGAGAAGAGGATTCGAACTGCGCTATGCATGACGACCAGGCTGGAAAGGAACAGGAGACAAAAAGCTCAAAAGAGCGCGGGAATGGACTGAGAGAGGAAGCAGTTTGAAAGGTCGTTGACAACAAAGGGGGGTGGGAGTGGGGGATGGGGGGAAATGAAGAGAATGGTGACCCACCACCAACGGGAGAGAGAGAGAGAGAGAGAGAGAGAGAGAGAGAGAGTAAAGAGAAATGAGAGAGAGAGAAAGAAAGAGAGAGAGTAAAGAGAAATGAGAGAGAGGAGAAAATAGAGAGAGGAAAAATAGAGAGGAGAGAGAGAGAGAGAGAGTAAAGAGAAATGAGAGAGAGAGAGAGAAAGAGAGAGAGAGTAAAGAGAAATGAGAGAGAGGAGAAAATAGAGAGAGGAAAAATAGAGAGGAGAGAGAGAGAGAGTAAAGAGAAATGAGAGAGAAAGAGAGAGAGAGAGAGAGTAAAGAGAAATGAGAGAGGAGAAAATAGAAAGAGGAAAAATAGAGAGGAGAGAGAGAGAGAGAGAGAGAGAGAGAGAGAGAGAGAGACTGCTTGATTACTCAAGGACACCAAGACCACAGTGATGTAAGAAGTTGCCCGAAGTAAAAATAGATCTATGACAGAGTATGACCTTATTGCATCAAGAGAGGAGGGCTGTTCTGATGACGAAGTCCAAAAGCTCGAAATTGCCTCGTTGGTCTTACTGCACTCCAATATTCAAATCAGGAAAACATCGCAAATTAACATCTAACAAGTACACAACTGCCAACAAATATGTGAGGGGAAAATCCAACATTAAAAACAGCAATAAAATACTGCAGAAAGTCACAAGTCACAGTTCAAATAGTCACATAGAGGAACAACACTTGCTTGAGTCAGTAAGGAACTTTTCTGTTTTGCGCGTTAGACGCTGGTAAGTTCCTTTGCCTGAGTCTACTTTTCTCGCTTGTTTGTTGAAATTATTCATGGCAAAATAATGTTTTCACACGCACTTCATACCACGATACGCCATAGCTATATCCTACACAATTACCAAACGATACTGATTTATCAGACTAGTATATATGTACGAGTCGTATTGATCGACATTGTACTTCATTAGGCAGTTGGACAACTGTGTTGGTGTGCTGTGTGAAGCCCAGATTCAACCGGACCAGTAAGTAGACTCGAATAGTTGGCACATGATCGACTGTAGCTTGTAGAGACTTTGTGACAAATTCTGTTATTGGAGTTTGCATTCGCTGGATGCTAGTTTCTTGGATATGAGCACATTTGTGAGTCAGCTGTCCCAGTGGGATAGATGAATGGATGGAGTATTACGGCCTATCAGCCATTGTAGGCTATGTAAGGCCATTAAGCACGAAACTCACTAGAGCAGTTTAGAGTAAACGCAAATGAAGTCACGGTGTCCCCAGTTATTCGCCTGTTACGAATCGCGTAGGGAGACGCGGTGGATCAATTCTTACCCTGAACCCACATGAGGGGGGGGGGGAGGGGGGGAACCGCAGTGGATATAGTGGGTTTACACGAAACAGGCGCTGTAATGATCCTCATAGCCACGTTGTCAGTGCTTGGCCTTTCAACGTACATTCAAGCGTCTGAAATAGCCACACCTGGATCCTCTTGCATGAAGAAAAGTTGAGTGAGGGCGAGGTGTCGATGTCTCTGTTAGTTTGGTAGATGAGTTATTTGCAAGGACAATGCATTGACTGAAAGGTATTGCCGACAAAGACTTAAGATGAGTATTGTTTTTTGTTTCAGTTCCACGGTTTCTTACATTGCCTACTTGCAAAGCACACGTCGTGAATTTCTGGAAGAATGGTTCCCTGCACGATCAGGATTAGGTGGGGAAGGCTGCGCATTCTGCGGCTAGTGTTTGCTCTCTGTCCTATTCCTTGTAGCCTACCAGCTGCTGCGCTTTCCTCTTGGCGGACGCTTAGACCAGGCCGTGGCTACCGACTTGCTCGGTCAGCAGCAACGCCAAGGATTCTCAGACCCTCTATCCTCCCTGGACCAGTCTGTGGATAATGTCACCTCTCCACAGTTTTCATCAGACAGCGCGGCGTCTTCGGCGAATGATGCCTTCGTCATGCTGTTAAGGAATGAGGCGAGTCGGATGGCATTCTGTAAACCCGAGTCAGTACTTTTGCCGGTAGGCGAAATCTCTAGTTTACTAGAATGGTCGGATGGAAGATTCTTTGTTGGACGAGTCGCAAGCATCAACGACGGCCAGAATTTCCATGGAAGAGCCGATTAAGAACCTTCATGACTTCAAGTACATTTTGAACGAGCCCGACAAGTGCGCTGTGGCCCCGGAGCTGGTGGTCGTGGTGTGCACCGGCGTGACCAACTGGGACGAGAGGCAGGCGGTTCGAGAGACCTGGGGCAATACCACCCTCTACTTTTCTTTCCGTGTAGTTGTGGTGTTCCTAGTAGGAAGCAATCCCTCATCAGAGATTCAGCATAAACTGGTGCAGGAGAGCCAGATTCACCACGACATAATCCAGGAGGACTTTGTCGACTTCTACATGAATCTCACTTCAAAATCTGTGGCCATGCTTCGATGGGTGGATACTTTCTGCCAGAACACGAAGTATGCTTTGAAGTCTGACGATGACATGTACATTCACATCTCGAATCTCCTCGCGTCACAGAGAAGTCAAGCTGCCAAAATTTATCATGGGCCACGTGTTCATGGGAGCCCGACCCAAGCGTGACAAAGCTTCCAAGTGGTACGTGTCCCCGGAGCAGTTTGGCGAGGCTGTGTACCCCAACTACACCTCTGGCACTGCATGCCTACGCAATGACGGCCAACGCGGCCCCAGCCTTGTTCCAGACTTCTCTGCGACTGCCCTTCTTCTGGTGGGAGGATGTCTTCGTCACAGGAATGTGCGCCTGCCAAGCGGAGGTTCCGCGGGACCACAACGACAAATTCTCGTACTTGGAGCGGGACCCCCGTGGCTGCCCCCGTGGCTGCCCCCATGGCTGCGTGTTCCGGAATGTCATCAGTGGACACAAGAACAGCGTGGCAGAGATTCGACAAATCCATTCAGAGCTGATGTTGCCTTCTCTCGAGTGTCTCTGCATTGTTGCCTGTAGAGATATCGTTGGACCTGAAAAATTGACCTTGTAGGGCCCAATGCTCCCCGGTAGCCTCTCTGGCAGCTTGGGTTCACCCCTCTCTGAGCTGCTGGAGAAGGCCCCGCAAATTCCAGCAGTCAGGAATTCCAGCTGATGAAGGGAGTATCAAGCAGCTCTGCCCATATGTTGCTCTTGTGCCCAAGACATGCGCGTGTATGTGCTCTTTGATGTGTGTGCGTATGTGCACCTCGTGTGTGTGTGTGTGTGTGTGTGTGTGTGTGTGCGTATAAATGTGTGTGTGTGTGTGTGTGTGTGTGTGTGTGTGAGTGTGTGTGTGTGTAAGGTCATTGGTCGGTGACGTGGAAATACCATTCTGAACACAGAGATGTAATACTATCTCTGACACAGGTTGGTCACGTGACTTCGAATCCACATTCCAATGATTCTACCAATCAAAATTCAACATGATCAGAAGACCATTGAGAGTAAAAAGAGGCGATTCTATTTCACTCCAATTATTTATCCCGATAGATAAACACAAATTTGGTGTTCTAATAAAACTAATCTATGAGATTTTCAGGAAATCATTTGAGAACTACTTTTAGCGCGAACGTGTCTATAAGGTTGTAAACTGCCTTGCGCACGTGCGATTGTGTATATACAGTAGTCGCCGCTTATTAAAAACACATTGGGACCGAACAAAAGTGTTTTTAATAAGCGGCGTTTTTATTAACCGGCACTTCCCGCTTCACCAAGCCGTTGCGTTTCTTCCAGCTGTTAAACCACCCATTTGTAGCTTTGAATTCGGAGCGACCAAGCTGGGAAGCAATCTGTTCCGCCTTCTGACACAGGATTGGGCCGTTTACAGGTGTGTTGCGCGCTTGGATAGAGTCGAACCACCGCTTTAAGCCATCTTCTGTCTCTTTATCCTTCCCGCAGCGCCGACGCTTCCTTTGGCCTTGACTGGAGCCCTCTGCGATATCAGCCCTAAGTTCATCTTCTTTTTTCAGTGTCTGGCACAGAAATGATGCCGACACACCCAAAATGTCAGCACCCTCCCTCAAACTTTTAGAATTTAGCTCTCGGTAGCGATCAAGCAAGTCCACTTTGTCTTTGGGTGTCATTTCTGTTCTTTTTCTTTTCTTTGGAGCTGAAGTTAAAGCCATTTTCTGATTCACTGCTTATCCAGCGAGACTAGACAGTGTTGAATTGACATCTGACGGTTTGCTGACAAGGTACGTGTAATCACTGTTCACACAAACGCTGAAGCGTCTTTAGTTGTCATCTAACGGTTTGCTGACAAGAATTCACAACCAGAGATCGACTCTGACCCTCCGAACTCGCTCAATGAAGTATAAATATTGCTGTTGTATTCAAAGTCCTTATAATTAGTAGAGTTCACAATATTACACTCTTGTGATTCGAATTTTACCGCACACAAGTTTTACATTCATGGGAAATCGATGTTTAGAAAATGAACTGGCGGAAAAATGGCTGCCAGTATGGAGTGTATCACAACAAGCGGAGGAATACACTCAGGATGTGATATGGCATTCAGCGTGGCTGTTCAGAACGGTGGTATGCATGTTATGGAAGAATTTAGGCTATCACGTGACCAACCTGTTGCTGAGACTATATTCACTAGTCTCAGCCACGCTGAATGGTGGAAATACGTGTCGACATATGACACCTCAGTGTTTACATATATGTATGAATGAGAATATTACAAGACATAGCATTTAGACATGGTCATACTGAATTTGGACACCTCCATCATACCGGTATGCAGATTGACTTGAAGCGCCATGATGACAGCATTGAGATCCTCAGTACGATAGTCGGCGATATAAACCCGATCAACGGCGCATAGTCTGAAAAGTCATCGTGACCACCTGCCGATGTGGAGATTAGATACTGATTTGTCACAACGTCGAACATTATATTCTCCATATTCCCATTGGCCTTTGCATGTGAAATTCTTAATGTTGAGAGTGATTCGTTTTCCTATATACAGCGATGCAAAGACTGGGTGTACTGAAGATTTTGTTTACAAACTGAATTTGAACGACCTGTGTCTCATTTCATACTTTTGGTCTTTACGTCAGGAGGTTGGTATATATATAGATACTTCGTTTGGCCCATTGTTTTGCTGAAGATTCTGGACTCGTATGTGTAGTAAAAGTCACTCTTTGCACTTTGTTGAAGAACTGTGTGGGTTGACTGCTCTAACACATTCCATTATACTTTTATGGTAATTGTTTATTACCTATGTGTAGCTATGGCACGAGCGGATTCGAAATTGTTCTTGTTTACAAATAAAAACCATGACAACAATACTCTCTCTCTCTCTCTCACACACACACACACGCACGCACACACACACACACACACACACACACACACACACACACACACACACACACACACACACACACACACACAAACTCACACTTTTCTGTCTCATTATTTTGTTATTGATGTGACGACTATTACACGTGATGACAGTTTTAACAATCATATTCATAATGTCCCTAACGACTAGCCATATGCTATTCTAGACACTCATGCTCCCAGCGCGCAACAGTGCTGCCAGGTATATGTATGCGGTGCGCTGTAAACTAACCCTTTCCTGCCTTCTCTCGCCCTCCGGGACCTTCTAGAACCTTCGGAACTTTACGAACAAAAGGGGGAGTTGTGGACAGGTTTGTTCGAATCGGCAAATGTTCGTTACTCGAGCGTTCGTAAGTAGAGGACTGTCTGTATTAAGATAAACTGACCAGTTGAGGATCATCACACGTCCAATTCATATGCATTAACACCACATGTAGAAAGGACACATGTGCTTGTTTCCCTGAACATCACCTGATAGATGCTTTCCTCGCTATCATGAAGTGCAGGGCAATGAATCAGGATTGGTCATTCGTCTTTGTTTGTATCAGACCCGAATCACCCGATATTTCTGTTTTAAGGTGTAATCGGCTCGTACCAATGCGATGTCACTGATTCGACACTAGTCAGTATTCTGACATCCACAATCGATCAGGCATAGTTTCAAGTTCACTGATTTTAATCTTCTCACGTTTTATCCTGCAACTATCCGCATGCATGTGGCCACCGCTCTTAATTCGCACGGTGTTATTGTTGGCATTCCGATACCTCAGTATGTTTACATTGTAAATACTACAGGTAATAGAAGTTGAATAAAGGCCTAAAAGTCCTGTTTTCCAGGTCTACACCATCGATAAAATGAAATACCTCTCAATTGTTGTTGTTTTGCTTGTCGTTGTTGTTGATGTTTTGCGCGCGCGCGCGTGTGCGAGTGTGTGTGTGTGTGTGTGTGCGTGTGTGTGTGAATGTGTGTGTGTGTGTGTGTTTGTGTGTGTGTGTGTGTGTGTGTGTGTGTGTGTATATGCTATTTTTGCGTGGCACTGGGTAAATATTGACTACTTTTTCGAATTGGAATTGCACTCTTCAAGTTATTATTTCCTCGCTGTAAAAAAAACAACTTTTTTTCTTGAATATCCACTGGTCGAAAACATTTCTGTAGAATGTTCTTTTTTCCTCGAGCATCCCGTCATTCGTGCAATTCCATGGATTCCCAAGACATTTTACTGATTGGTTTTGGAATGATTATAATTTTTTAAGAAAACTCCAGTTTTCTAACGAACTAACAGTCATTTCCGGTATGGTCTGGAGGAATGCCCCCGAAGAAAAAGTCTACCGATTATTTCCTAAAACGACAAACATTTTGGGCGTACAAAAAAGGAAAAATAGTGTCCCTCAAAGCCTGAACTCAAGTGTAATCTTGACATTAAATGGGTCGTGTTAATGCTACATTTTTGAGGGGTTTAGAGCGCGAAATAAGCTTCCTCACTACCCAATTCACGAATTAATCAACTGCATAAACTGGATCTACCGCAATCCTTGAAAAGCCTGAGAACAAAATTAACTTTTTTTAAACCACTGGGGAAAAAAATGTTTGGAGTAGGAAACTATAAACTTTGAAAGTTAAAAGTGTTCTTGATCAGGTCAGATATTACTTATATAATTGCTAGGGAACAATTGAGACGCTGTGGCGGTTGGAGGTGGTACATTGTATAGGAAGTTATTGGGGAAAATAAAGACGTGAAAATGTTTACAAATGTACACATGGATTTCCTTAGCAACTCTATCTAAAACTAATCAAATTGTCCCGATACTGCAAATACATGTATATACCTCCCTTGTCATTCGCTCATTTGTCTGTTATAAGTTGAAGTTCTACCGCGGTTAACAGTTTATGTTGAGTACAAAATTAGCAATTTTCGAAGCGGACACGAGGTTTAGTCAGGACTTTCTTACTGCAGGTACTCACGAAAAACCCATTTCTTCCAACAGGAGCTTGAAATGACTCAAGCCAGCAACAAAATATTTTTTCATTTCGCTGATAAACGTTCACACAGAAATGTTTCCACTTTTGTCCAAAGTGACTTCCAATACATCTCACTTCTCACGGATAGTTCTGCTACAAATTCCCGCACAATCTCTGTTAATGCATCACATTTGATTAAGAGAGGTTTGCAACTTTATGCAATGGTATTCCAAACATGCTCATTCGATTGTTTAAATCCTCCTGGTTGAGAGAAAATAACCTGCGTGTGTTGAACAAGAAAGTGCTCCATGACGCATACACATTCGTCCACAGATTCAGACGTGTAATACAAAACGATGATAACGCCTTTTTGTGTCCAGCTTGTTACAAAGCAGAAGTGATTGAAATTCATTTTCTGATGGAATGTCCACTGTATGAGGATTTGAGGCGAAGGTTTATGAGAATCTGGATGGATGTAGCAAATGATAATGTTCAAAGTGTTCTGTTAGTCCATGCTTTCAAGAGAAGACAGGATGCAGTTGGTATTGCTAGGGTCAACAAAGCTCATTACTCCTTACAAAAATAAAACAGTCTCTCTCTCTCTCTCTCTCTCTCTCTCTCTCTCTCTCTCTCTCTCTCCCTCGATCAATCTCTCTCTCTCGATCAATCTCTCTCTCGCTCTCGCTCAATCTCTCTCTCTCTCTAACTCTCTCTCTCTCTCTCTCGCTCAATCTCTCTCGCTCTCTCTCTCTCGCTCAATCTCTCTCTCTCTCTATCTATCTCTCTCTCAATTTCTCTCACTCCTCTCTCTCACTCCTCTCTTTCACTCTCTCACGTTCTCTCAATTTCTCTCAGTCCTCTCTCTCATTCTCTCTCTCTCTCTCTCTCTCTCTCTCTCTCTCTCTCTCTCTTTCTCTCTCTCTCTCTCTTTCATGAAAAACCACAGCGAATGACGCCACCGGTTAGTGAAGTTCTCGTGACGATGAAACACTGCGTGCACGTTTAGAATCTGATACAGGATCTATGCCAATGAAGTGGATAAAAGTTCATAGATAAAGAGGCAACTGACAAGTACAAACTGGAATTTACAATATAATATACAGCTGCTAAAATGGGTGCTGAACTTAGCCTGTACAGACTGCGCATCGGAGTATACAATGCACGTGCTGCTGTGAAGAGAGGAAAGAAGTCACAGAGACAGTTTAAGGAAAATGGGTTCGAAAGTGAAATCGACAGTCTATGACAAAATGAAGTAGTATACAGAAAATATACTTGGCGCAATCTTGTGTTCATCATTACTGCTGGTATGTGTTTCTGTCCCACATTCAGCACCAGCAAACTTGCATGATCTCTCAAATCGAATTTTCCTGCACGGCGACATAGAGGCCGACTCCGGACGATTCACCAAGTGCGTGTATGCTACACAAGTAAACCCAGCAGAAAGTATGATGACTTCAAATGCCAAGATGAATGGTGAAGATCTGAGCTTCACGGAAGTCAACTTAAGTTCAAAAATCGACGTGCTAATGAGAGAAAAGATCGATAACATCCAAAGGGAAATATGGTGGCTTCATAATCAGCAAAGGCAGATGTGGATGGGTCTTCAGGAAATGGAGAGACAGCGCCAACCTCGATACAACTTCCTCGCTGAAAGTACAAGGACAATGCAAACTAATGTAGATCCAGAAACAGGTCAAGATACAGCATTCAGGGCAACAGTTTTGGAAGAAGATACTTATGAAGAAAACCAGCACATATCCTCTGGGCGAGCAAATGTCTGGGACTGCAGTAACAAACACGAAGGAAACAGAACAGTTGGGAGAAGACCAAAACAATATAGAACAAATCAGAAGGGTGAGAACAAAAAACGAGAGGAATAACATCACAAGATTCAGAAAAAGAAGAATCAACAGAAGAGAAAACAGAAACCTTATTTTTATCCAGATGACTGATCAAGCGCCTCAAACAGAACTTAATCAAAAGCAAGTGAGACACAGAAGAGAGAACCCGAGAGCTCTCCACAGAAAATCTCAAGCAAACACGAACAACACAGAATAAATGACAGATTCTCTCATCAACGTGAACGTAGGATGAACGGCAAACAATAAGAAGAAACGAACAGAATCCGACCAAACAGAACGTGTTCCGTTAAAGCATACTCTGACCAATGATACGAATACCCAGAACAAAAATTTGGACCAACATAAAAGAACCAGCGAAGTTACGGCAGAAGTGAATCCCACGACCTCCAAGGCTTCAGCGGGACAACCACAACAGCGTGAAAAGACCCAGCTATCCACCTGGAAATGATTCGCGGTGACAGAGATGTCAACGGCGCAGAATCGAAGATCAGAGAAGAGTAACGACGATACACAATGCGAGAAAATCGATAATACATCTGAGGAATCGGTCTGTCCAGATAGAGAATTAACAGACTCCTGTACTAACACACACAGTGAAGACAAAAACCCTGCAGATGAGAAAGCAAACCGAGAGAGTGATAATGACACAAGCTGGCACGCATCTACCACTTTAAAACCGAGGGAAGGGTGCAAAGGCAGACTGCGACAGACCCGAGGGACTTCGAGACGTCGGGAAACTTCCTCCCCCGCTGATTGACGGTCTGGCCGACGATCCCATTCGACACAAAGATGTTTTAGAGATGACACTGATGGAAACTACAGTGTACAGCAGTGAAGACTAGTAAAACACTTAATAACATTCGGATACTTAGTTGCTTAACGATTAAACTTGATGACGCAGAATTCATGAAATACCTAATGATGTTCGATTTTTGTTGCCTGATGGAAACATTTACTTCAGAAGCATTTGATTTCTCTATGTGCTTTAATGATTACCTAGTGTTCCTTTCTTCTGCGCTTAAGCTGTCGCACCATGGCAGGCGTTCTGGGGTGTTATGATAGCAGTGAAGAAGTCAGTTACGGATAATGTTACAAGACTGAAATTTAAGGTTGATAATGCAGTCATCTTAAGATTCCCAAACATGAACCATAGAGAAATACTTATGATTGCAGTGTACTTACCTCCAATATTATAACGACAAAGTTATAAAATGCAACATAGAGTTACTAAAAATGTGTTTCTGGAGCTTCAAGAAAACTACCCGAAAGCATCGCTGTTGTTATTTGGAGACTTGAATGCAAGGACGGGTAAATGGAACATGAATCTTGTAGATGATAGTGAAAATGAAGGAATCTTACCTGTCACAAGTCAGTATGGAAGTGATAAAGAAGGAATATGCCGACGCTCACACGACTCAACTATTAATAGCTTCAGTAAAACTCTTATTGACTTTTGCAGAGTGCACCGGATGTTCATTGTAAATGGAAGTGTGCATGGTGATACAGAAGGCAGATTTACGTACGTTTTGCAACAAGGTGCCAGTGTGATCGACTGTTGTATGATTTCTTTTGACGAAAACGATCACATTGCGAAATGTTTAGGGTTGGGGATCGCATTCTTTCCAGTCACATGCCCATAGAGATAACAATAGGATCCGAAAGCAAGGATAACAAACGTAACTGTAAAGGGACAACTGTCTCCAAACGCAGGATATTGCATCACATCTACAAACTGCTGAGTTACAGGCTACAGTGCAGCTTGCAAGCGAAATTGTTGACAACGACATAGATTTAGGATGTAAAAATGATTGCGGAAATGTTATTATCCAGTACCGACTGCATGCGGCGCAATATTAAAGTGAGCATGTCCAAAACTAGTGGTCAAAGTAATGGTAAGATACAGACTGTCAACAAGGTAAGCAATTAGCAAAAAAAAACTCTTAATCTTTTCAGGGAAACTCTAAACCAGTTAGATAGGGATGAATGTGTTCGACTTCATAATGAAAAAAAAATCCTTAGAGACCAAAAGACAGAGTATCACAGAAATATTTGCCATTTTCTTGTAAAAAATGTAGGGAACTCTTCTAATTTCTGGTCACAGATACGCCGTGTTACATGCAGAAAGACAGAATATCCTGATATTGACTTGGACACAGGGAAGCTTCACTTCCAAAATTTGCTCCGCCCGATCCAAGTACCCCCCAAAGATTTCCCTGAATGGGAAAATGCGGTTGAAATTACGGAGGAGGAGCTTGATCGTCAGTTAATAACAGAAGAAGTCAGACTAACTATTAGAAGGATTGGTACTGCAAAAGCCGCGGGCATTGACGAAATACCCGGAGACTATGTGAAGCTGGCACACGACCAGCTTGCACCCTTTATTACCCAATTGTTCAATGGAATGTATGAAAAACAATATTTCCCAAAAAGCTGGAGCCGATCATTTATAGTGCCAATATTTAAATCAGGAGACAAATCTGACCCTCCGAGATACATAGATATAGCATTACTAAACACTCTAAGCAAATTATTTTCATCTGTTTTGCCAGACGCCTGCAAAGGTGGGCGGAAGATAAGAAAAAGTTTTTTTTATAAAGCAAGCCAGAATTAGGGCGGATCACTCTACGATTGATCACATATTTACACTCTATGCTATAACTGTCAAAAATGTATATTGTGGGGGAAGAGGGAAAGTGTACGTAGCTTTTGTGGACTATCAAAAAGCCTTTGATTCTGTGAATTGAATATGTCTCTGAAACATCCTCATACGAGCAGAACTGTCCACAAAGCTAATCAAAATGATGAAAGCAATGTATGCCGAAGTACAAGCGTGTGTTCGATGGAAATGGACCATGTCCGAATTCTTTGAGTGCTCCACCGGCGTGAAGCAAGGCGGAATCGAGAGCGCGACAATTTTTATCTCTTTTTATCAATAATGAAGCAGATTATGTGAGGACCCATGGAAGACATGGTGTGCAGATGGTCTCTGGTTTGACGGAAATATTCTTGCTTGTATTCGCTGATGACATCATGCTGCTGTCACCACACCAGCAGGACTTCAGTGCCAAATTAGTAATCTACAATACATATCTAAAGCGCTTGGTCTTACGGTAAATACAAATCAAACTAAGGTAATGGTTTTCCGTCGAGGGGGACACCTAGCACAAGGGGAACGGTGGCAGCTAGATGGGAAGAAGCTTGAAGTTGTCAATGCTTACAAATACTTGGGATCTGTATTCACGACAAAACTGTCCATATAGAGGGCTCTCGAGATCAAGCAGTAAGGGCCAAACAGAAGACTGTGCAACTCCTGAAAACAATGTGGCGTCTTCATAGCATGAACACGAAGGTTTACTTCAGATTATCTGTTGCTCAAATACAACCCACATTAGTATATGGTGCAGATAACATTTGGGGTCTTCATAGACAAGAGAATGTGGAAAAGACGCTTATGTTCGCTTGTAAACAATTTGTAAACATAGAAGCTAGACCTCCAAATAGTATGATATATGGAGAAGTGGGAAGATATCCTATGTCTGTAAATAGTACTATGAAAGCAATCAAATTCTGGTTGAGACTCAGCGATATGCCTATAGACAGGTTATCCAAACAGGTCTATATAATGCTGTTGAAATATAAAATACCAGAACGATTCAACTGACCCAACGCTGTAAAAGAATGTTTAAACAAATGTGGCTATACAGTTGTGTGGCAGAACGGTGGAACTGCAGGTGGGGTAACCTTCCTACGATATCTCAAACAAAGACTCCAAGACTGCTTCTATCAGGAATGGTGTGCCAAACTTGGAAGCAGTCAACATTTCTCGATCTACAGGTCCGATAAAGACAAACTTATAGCTGAGAATTATCTCAATGAAATAACTATTAAAAAATTCATGGATGTATTTATCAGATTTAGATTGGGAATAAATGAACTAAATATCAATAAACGATACAATAATGTCCAAGGGTCTGATACCAGGTGTCCATTTTGCCCAAATGAAGCTGAAAATGAAGAACATTTTCTGTTCAAATGCTATAAATATGACGAAACCAGAAATAAGTACTTAACAAAGTATACTCGAATGACTGCCCATCCAACATTGAAATATATTGTAAATGGCCGTGGTGTGTGTAAAACTAGGAACGTAGCTATGTTCATATTTTATGCTCTGAAGCAACGCAGCCAGGCGGTAGAAGAAGCTCATCAGCCATAAGTTACTGAATTAGTCGACACTGTACGTTATTTTGATACAATTTCTATTTAAAAAAAACCCAATGCGCTAGTATATGTATATTTTGAAAAGGATGCTGCAGGTGTGGCAAAAAGGACACATTCCAGACAAAGACTAACATATTAAAAAAAGAAGAGTAAATAACTGTTGTACATATTCAAGAGATTTCTTACAACTCCCTGTTTCTATTCCACTGAATTATGAAGTCAAAACACTGTATAGATTTTTGTATGAGAGGTTTATGCTGAAAAAATTCATAAGGATATTTGTGAAGCACAGTTATTAGTTGTGAGACTTGCATTTAATGTAAATTCTAACTTGTCCATCACTTGTTTTGATTACGTAAGAAAATGCAAACTAGTTTAGTGATGTATGTAATGTAAACAACGATGGGTCGTCGGCCGAAATAAAGTCAATCAATCAATCAATCAAATTAAATCAAATCAAATCAAATCAAATCAAGCCAAGCCAAGCCAAGCCAAGCCAAGCCAAGCCAAGCCAAGCCAAGCCAAGCCAAGCCAAGCCAAGCCAAGCCAAGCCCAGCCAAGCCAAGCCAAGCCAAGCCAAGCCAAGATAAGCCAAGATAAGCCATGCCAAGCCAAGCCAAGCCAAGCCAAGCCAAGCCAAGCCAAGCCAAGATAAGCCATGCCAAGCCAAGCCAAGCCAAGCCAAGCCAAGCCAAGCCAAGCCAAGGTAAGCCAAGCCAAGACAAGCCAAGCCAAGCCAAGCCAAGATAAGCCAAGATAAGCCATGCCAAGCCAAGCCAAGCCAAATCAAATCAAATCAAATCAAATCAAATCAATCAATCTCTCTCTCACTTTCTCTCACTTACTCTCTCATTCTCTCCCTCTTTCTCTATTTCTCTCTCTCTCTATCTATCTCTCTCTCTATCTCTCTCTCCACACATATATGTATGTGTGTGTGTGTGTGTGTGTGTGTGTGTGTGTCCATGTGTGTGTGTGTGTTCCAATGTGTGTCTGTGTGTATCGGTGCATGTGTGTGCGTGCGCGTGCGTGCGCGCGCGCGCGTGTGTGTATGTGAGAGAGAGAGAGTGTGTGTGTGTGTGTGTGTGTGTGTGTGTGAGAGAGAGAGAGAGAGAGAGAGTATGTGTGTGTGGGTGACTTTAATTTGAGTGAATTCTATTGTCAAGTTGCCGTTGCCGCCCGCATCGTCATCATCAATGTTGTACTTCTGACCAGGCAGGTCTGGTCAAGAAACCCACTCCACAGCAGCAACATATATGGGGTTTTTACACCGATTTTACCGTTGTTTCCGAATCTAGAAGTGGAATATAGCAGCAAGGCTTGAAGAGGCAGCAGAACAAAAACAGTCGTTGTCCTTCTGAAGTCATCATTACTACTGTTCAAGGAGAAACGTGATGCAGATAGGAGTGGTGGCTATGGCGGACCAAGGCGGCCAGTAATCACTTGTTATTACACAGGTGAATCTCACCAATACTTTATGCGCAATATCATCCTCTGTCACTGCATCCAATTTCTCATAACTTGCAATCCCATGTGATTAAGATCCGTTTCCGAAATACGATGAGGCGCAAAGAATTGCATCTGATATAATCTACGTCACACTGCACGAAGCGCGGAAACCTCGATGGTGTTCTTGATCGATTTTGCGAAATGGCTTTGGGCGGTGGGATGATTGGTTTTTGAGATTTGTTTGATGTGCTTCATCACAATCAGGTATTCCTGAGTCGGCAGGATGAGGCCTCTAGTTACAGTCTCTGTCTCTGCCCAGGCCTTGGTTTCACCCGCCCCTGCTTTCTTCACGTAGTTCAACCTCGTCAGAGAGGTCACAGGAACGCACCTGCCAGACCGAGGAACGCTGCAACTACAGGGTCGCTATCCCCTCCAGAGATCGAAGCCTACTAATAAGTCACTGTGAGACGCAGCAACGACAACAGGCAAATCACAAAAAAAAACACGAAACAGAAATTTAATCGAATCTAGCATCCTCCATTTGCTTCACACAGAATCAACAGTGCTGTAGGCCTACCTGTACACTGGAACTAAGCCTCACCAGCTCCGCAAACTTTCTTTATGCGGAACGCTGGAAAGTTGCGTCACTCTGTGTGGTTGCCTGCCTGCCTGCCTGCCTGCCTGTCTGCCTGCCTGCCCGCCCGCCCACTTGCCTGCCTGCCTTCCTGCCTGTCTGCCCGCCCGCCTGCCCGCCCGCCCGCCCGTCCGCCCGCCTGCCTGCCTGTCTGTGTGACGGTTCAGTGTTATATTTGGTCAACAAATCGTCATTTGCATCGAAGCATGAGATGATTCCTCATGTCGTTGTTGAGGCGGGAAAATCGCGACCGAACAGAGTCTGACAGAGATTGTGACAAGGAAGATTGTTTTCGTAAATTCGAATTAACAAGATAGTGTCAATCATGATTTTATACCCTTTGGTGGGTTGGGCGGTTGGGTAGTTGGTGAGAAATTAATGTTTTAATATACAAATTTGGCGGGAAGTCTCCGCAGTTAATAAAACCTGTTCTGATTAGTCCAAAATGACACCTCGGTATCCCAGCATACAGATGACAGACTTCTGAAGCAAGTATATGCAGTGCTTTCGAAAATTTTCCTTCTAGAGATACGAAAATGGCCTGACCGTGGGAGAATTTGTCTCTTTAGCTATGGTTTTGGATATATACATGTATATGGTTTAATGGAGGTGTCACCAATGCAAAACCGTTCTTGCATACTTTCATGCCGACTGGT
>JAWQFJ010002014.1:251015-258515 GCA_034096865.1 Theodoxus fluviatilis
ATTTCGGGGTCTGAAACAACGGGGGAAAATGTTTTCGATTGACTGTCGGGATATCATTGTCTAGTGATATCATCTGCTCCGCAGCGAACACTGCACTCCCTATGTTGTGAAGTTTTTTTTTAATTGAAGAAACCTTCCAAACTCTTGTTAGCGTATATAGAATTAGTACCCTCTTTACTGTTCAGTCTTACTTACCTGAATGGATGCTTTTAGACCGTGTTGAAACTGAAGTGTAGAACTGAAATAATTGCAAATACAATGCAATTGAAAATAACATCTAGAATACAAAAGAACCCTATACAGTATAGACCGGATGTATAAAACACCGGATGTATGAAAGTCTGGATGTATGAAAGGGGCAGGCAGGGTCCCGGCAGAAGCTACTCTTTGTTATTACTTAGAATTTTCCGGTTGTATGAAAATCGGATGTATAAAAGTCCGGTTGTATGAAAGCAAATCTCTGGTCCCGAGCAGCACAAATGTGTTGTTGCAAGACCGGTTGTAAGAACACGAAAGTAGACCCAAGTCACCAAAGTGTGGTGAGAGTAATTTCCCTTCCATAGCGACTCGAACTTGCAAAATGGCGGACCCGCACAGCAAGAACACGAAAGTAGACACAAGTCACCAAATTGTGGTGAGAGTAATTTTCCTTCCATAGCGACTCGAACTTGCAAAATGGCGGACCCGCACAGCAAAGCGAAAGTTACAGGCAAACGTAGAGTGTTGACATTGTCTGAGCGCCTTAAAATCTTAAAGGCAGGAGAGGACAGTCCACACAAATCCCGAACACATATGGCCATTGATTTAGGGGGTCAATTGATTCCGGTGGATTCCGGTGGATTCCGGTGGATTCCGTGGATTTCGGTAAATAAAGAATTAAATACCCAAATCCGCCGATTTCGGTATTTATTTACCGGAATACAGTGGATTTCGGTATTTACAAACTAAACATCGAAATCCGCGGATTTCGGTATTTAAAAAAGATCATATTTCCGAAATCCAAATGGATTTCGTGGCGATTTCGGACATTAATTCTTTATTTCCCGAAATCCACATATTTACCGAAAATTCAATTGTTACAGTTGCTGAAACTTCAGATATCTACAGTTGAGTAAAATGTGTGTGTGTGTGTGTGTGTGTGTGTGTGTGTGTGTGTGTGTGTGTGCGTGCGTGTGTGTGTGTGTGTGTGTGTGTGTGTGTGTGTGTGTGTGTGTGTGAGTGAATGGGTTAA
The DNA here is from genome assembly GCA_034096865.1 of Theodoxus fluviatilis. Lineage (NCBI taxonomy): Eukaryota > Metazoa > Mollusca > Gastropoda > Cycloneritida > Neritidae > Theodoxus > Theodoxus fluviatilis. Next base: position 252,247 of record JAWQFJ010002014.1, read on the forward strand.
TGACTGTGTGTGTGTGTGTGTGTGTGTGTGTGTGTGTATGTATGTATGTGTGTGTGTGTGTGTGTGTGTGTGTGTGTGTGTGTGAAGACAAGCGTCAGCCAATCTTTATTGGCAAATACGCGAATCCGAGATGCCTCAAACACGTCAAGAAAGGTTTGCCTGTGCAATATGACAGCAACGCATCTGCTTGGATGACAAACGAAATCTTCGAACCCTGGCTAATTCAGTTTGACAGAGACATGGAAAGGCAAAATAGGAAGATCCTACTCGTGATGGACAACTGTTCCAGTCACAAATTGCCTGATCTCCGTGCAGTCGAGGTACTGTTCCTTCCGCCAAATGCGACATCGAAACTCCAGCCCCTTGATGCGGGCATCATTCACAATTTCAAAGTGAAGTACAGGAGGTCCATGTGTTTGAACCATCTCGCCTGCACTGAGGGCGGAGGAGGTACCTACCAGCCAACTCTTCTTGATGCCATACACATAACGACGCAGTCATTGGAAAAGGTCACTACAGACACCATTGCCCACTGCTTTCGCAACGCTGGCTTCCGTCATTCCTCAGATGACCAGACAACATCAGATTCAGAACCCTGCCTTGAGAAAGACCTGCAGGAAGTGGAGCCGCTCCTTTCTCGCCTGTTTCAGGAGTGGAACGTCCCCCCATCTGATTACTTCACTGTTGATGAGGAAGTGCTCACCGAGGATCCAACAGCTGCACCGGATGTAGCAGCAGAACCGTGCACTTCCAGAATCCCAGATTCAGATGCATCTTCAGAGGAAGAAGACGAAGAAATGCCCCAGGTGTCATCAAGAGAGGCTATGGCGTCCGCAACGGTCATAAGCAACTTTTGTATGCTGACAGGAAAGACGGAACTGATCAAGTGCTTCAATGGGTCCAAAGAGATGCTCTTACGCCACATTGAGGATTCCAAAAAACAGACACGTGTTTCAGATTTTTTTAAAGAGACAGTGGCATTGGAAGAGAGGAAGAAGGAAGTTCCGTGGGAGGAGAGGGAGGAGGAAGTGGCATGGGAGGAGGAGGAGGAAGTGGCATGGGAGGAGGAAGTGGCGGGAGTGGAAGGGGAGGAGGAAGTGCCCAAGGAGGAGAGGAAGGAGGAAGTGCCCTTGGAGGAGAGGAAGAAGAAAGTGCCCTGGGAAGAGAGGAAGGAGGAAGTGCCCTTGGAGGAGAGGAAGAAGGAAGTGCCCTGGGAGGAGAAGAAGGAAGAAGTGGCCTGGGAGGAGAGGAAGGAAGTGGCCTGGGAGAAGAGGAAGGAGGAAGTGACCTGGGAGGAGAGGAAGGAGGAAGTGCCCTGGGAGGAGAGGGAGGAGGAAGTGGCATGAGTGGAAGGCAAGGTGGAAGGGGCATGGAAAGAGAGGAGACGAGACAGAGTGGGAAACAGACAGGAGAAAGAGGGACTTGGGATGACTTTGGAAAGCAAACACGGGTGTAAGACTTTTTTGAAACAGACAGTGGAATAGGAGGAGAGGGAGAAGGGAGTTGCGTGAGAGGAGAGCGGACGAGAGAGAGGGGAAAGGAGAGTGGAGAAAGAGGGACTTGGGATGAGACGGGAGACACAGGGGGGGAGGAAAAAGAAGAGAAAGGAGTTTGGAAGAACATGGGAAAGCGAAGGGAGTGAGAGGGACTTGGGAAGAGAGGAGAGGGAGGGGGTAAGAGAGGGCGGAGACCGGGGCAGTTGTAGCGGAAAGAAAAGAAAACTGGAAGACGGGGAAGAAGGAGAAGTAAAATTTTGTGGTGCACACGAGGAGCAGCCGCTAGCCTTTCACCCCACTAATGTGGAATGAAGGGTTCGCCAGTGTGCAAGATTGGGCCTTTCGGGCCCTTTGTTTTTGCCCGAACGGTGTCCAACCCAAGATCTTGGGGTCCCTTCGGAGTTAAACCACATTGTAGGGGATGGGAACTGCCTGCACCGTGCCCATTCTGAACACAGAGATGTAGTATCTCTGACACAGGTTGGTCACGTGACTTCGGCTCCACATTCCAATGATTCTACCAATCAAAATTCAACATGATCAGAAGACCATTGAGAGTAAAAAGAGGCGATTCTATTTCACTCCAATTATTTATCCCGATAGATAAACACAAATTTGGTGTTCTAATAAAACTAATCTATGAGATTTTCAGGAAATCATTTGAGATCTACTTTTAGCGCGAACGTGTCTATAAGATTGCAAACTGCCTTGAGCACGTGCGATTGTGTAATACACGCGATCTTTGGACCTACTATAAACCAAAGATTATAGGTTACACATATAATCTTTGTATAAACGCAGCGAAAAGGATTCCTATGGGTCCGGGCTGGTTTTGTGAATCTATGGTTATACTCTCGCAAGTAAATGCTTTCTGGTCGGAACCTGTGGTCTAATTAACTGCCTTCACACTGTTTGAGGAGCTCCACACTTCGATCATTCGTGTATCGACTGATGGAGTCAGTAAGTGATTTAACCTACATTCCGTCTGTGTTGAACGTTAATCGAATGGAAGTTTCTTCTGTAGGAATCCATCCGATTCCGAAGTTCGATATTATCGGATAGCTCAGAAGCAGTTTTTCTAAGTTTAATCCTTCTAAGCATACATTAAATTAATGATTCCTCATCAGCAAAAGCACTCAGTGGGTTTCTGTGTGTATCGAAGATTATGCAGACGGGATTGGTTGCCTTACTCGCTCAATGAAGTATAAATATTGCTGTTGTATTCAAAGTCCTTATAATTAGTAGAGTTCACAATATTACACTCTTGTGATTCGAATTTTACCGCATACAAGTTTTACATTCATGGGAAATCGATGTTTAGAAAATGAATTGACGAAAACATGGCTGCCAGTATCGAGTGTATCACAACAAGCGGAGGAATACACTCACGATGTGATATGCCATTCAGCGTGGCCGAGACTCTGTGTTCAGAACGGTGGTATGCATGTTATGGAAGAATTAAGGCTATCACGTGACCAACCTGTTGCTGAGACTATATTCACTAGTCTCAGCCACGCTGAATGCACCGTGCCATAAGCCTTGACTTATGAGGTAGCCAGGCCGAGCACATGGTTGTCCGAGAAAAAATAATCAACATTATATGCAGGAATCACCAGGCTTTCTCTGCATACGTGGATGGAGATGTAGGTGATTATCTCGCTCACAACACCCTCCGACCCCGTTCATGGAGGTCGGATGTAGAGATATTCGCGGCTGCCACCCTCCTTCAAACCACCATTGTGGTGTACACAGCCACTTCCGAATGCTCGCGGAGATGGCTGCCACACCCACCCCTTTTTCCGATGAAGGGGGTAGACAGGTCCGAGGAGAACATTTACCTCCGAAATGTCTGTGGCCAATTTGAGCGGGTGGTGTCCACAAAGGTAGTCTAAATGAGGATGCCCTGAAAACTTCCCCACCAACTGATTTTTATCCAGATTCTATAGCTGTAAATGAGTTAGTCTGTTTATTTTTTTTGTCCATTCAGTCATTTTTTTAACATGTTATAAATTCGTCACGAAAACCCATAACAGCCCAGAAGGCATTTTGGTTACATTTATAACCAGAGACATTGGTCATGGATGTGAATCAGTTGTTATCTTTTTATGTTCTTTTTATGTTGTTGTATTTTATGTTGTTGTATTATGTTATGTTGTTTTTTATGATCTTGTTGTTGTTGATTTTATCCATTAAACAGATTTTATGTTTAACTCCATTAATAATCTGTTTCGTTTGTCTATTCAGTCATTTTAACCTGTTATAAATTTGTCATGACTGAAGAGCCATAATAGCCCAGGAAGGCATTTTTTGTACAATAAAAACCAGAGGCATTGGTCGTGGGTGTGACTCAGTTGTTGTTTTTATGTTGTTGTTGTTTTTATCCATTAAACTGGTTTTAAGTTTAACTCGCTTTTTTGTATCCAGTGCGCGCGCGCGTGTGTGTGCTATAAATGTGTGCGTTTTGGAGAGAGAGAGAGAGAGAGAGAGAGAGAGAGAGAGAGAGAGAGAGAGAGAGAGAGAGAGAGAGAGATCAGAAATTTTTATTTGCTACGCCAACGGTCCTTACAAAGCTTTCACGACCAAAAACATCGTCAAAAGCGCAAAAGGGTTCTGGAGGGAACACACACAATACAGTTGTGCCACACACAAACACACGGACGCACGTACGCGCGCACACATATACAGAGAGAAAGAGGGGGGCGGAGAGTGCACGGTACATGCAAATCAGAACAGTTCCTTACACAAACAGTTGCTCTTTCTCCCGGTTGTCCTGATTGTGTGTATGTAAGTACGTGTACTTTCCACTTGTTATTCACAAACCTTTTCTTCTAACTAGGATATGTATCAAAACATTTAAACATTAAAAAACCCAAATAAAAACAAAAATGATATGAAAAAAACTACTTTTATCAAGTAAAAGATGCGTGGCCGGATGTATGAAAGTCGATCCTCAATATTTTCATACATCCGGTTAACCGGATTTAGTAAAGACCGGATGTATGAAAGACAAAAATTGGGTCCCGACGACTTTCTTACATCCGGTCTCGACTGTACTGCAACCACAAACGTTTAAACATCTTATGACTCTATCTCTCCAATAAAGATCAATGAAGTCAAGAAGGAGCTGTAGTCTGGCCTTCACAACAAACTACGTCAATTTGTCGTTCAGATGTAGGTTTGTGAGATGAGATGACGAAAGGGCGTGGTCAATTCCTGTCGCGCATGCGATTCTTCCTTGTGACTCTTTCGCTCACCAATCTTCAACCATCTGACCGATCAGCTTGCTCTTGAGGAAGGTGAAGGTACTTGTCGCGTCGGTGAGGCAGACCTCTATTTCCTCGTCAGCTTCCGCACACAGCACGTAATCGCCGCTATCCCGTGTTTGCAGGCGAACTTTCAGTCTACTGCAGAGTTCACTGAAATGTATCCATTGGGATTGTCGCCTGTTCATTTTCGATCCCTTGATGAGCTGTTTTGTACCCCTCGAAGTTGCTGTTGTCTGGATTGTCCTTGCGCGTGCATACATACACACACACACACGCATACATACACACACATATACACACACGTATACATACATATATACACATGCGTGAACATATACACGCAGAGAGAGAGAGAGATTGATTGATTGATTGATTGATTGATTGATTGAATGAATGATTGATTGATTGATTGATCTTTATTTCGGCCGACGACCCGACATGATTGTACAACATCAATTACTCGTATATGAGACCATCATATGGCAATAAGGAGTAAAAAAAGAAAAAGTTGAAAAAAACTTATACGTATCATATGATATCATAACATTATTACAGAACAAATTGCATACAAAAACGTAGAAATGAGGATGATAATTAAGGACAAAAGGAAATATATCTGGTAACAATTCAAAGTTAAAATTAATAGTGTTATGTACAGGTAAAAAACCTTATTGCTGATTAAAATTGGACCATACAGGCCTGATAGTCCATATACAGATTTATGCGTGGATTTATCTCAATCAGCAATTGCCCGTGCCAGTTACAATTAAAATCTCGTGATAACATAGACAGTAGCATGCCATAAAATTCAGGTAAAATGTGTTAATATTCTAATGGGTGGAAACTACTTCATCCGTTCTTGTCATGTCTACATCGCTGTCTTCGGATATTTCCAGCATTTTTTCATCACGAAGTTTCAAACCGTAATAAATAAACATTGCCGAGTTACGGGATTTCTCCTTGTCTCGCCCATCTATAAAAAATGACACATTGTTTCTCGACCTTAGCAAGTATGGAGATAGGTATCTTTGTCTAAGTTCTTTATACATAGGGCATTGCAACATAAAATGCCTTTCATCTTCAGTTTCACTACAGAATGGACATGACCTTTCAGTGTTTATTTCTGTTTTTGTATGTACATTGTTTTTTAATTCATTATTACCCATTCTAAAATGAACGAAGACGTCTCTAAATTTCTTAATGCCAATATAACTTAAATAATCTTCGCTCGTTAGCGCATCTTTAAAGGTCCTGTACAGAACAAATCGATCACTGCTGTCTAGTTTACACAGCCACTCTTGCTGATAATTGTCGCGTAGCCTCTGTCTCAAAGACCGGAGAAAAGCCTTTTCATTCATGGTGCCACCAGTTATCCACACATACCCAAATCCTCCTCCTCCTCCTCCTCCTCCTCCTCCTCCTCCTCCTCCTCCTCCTCCTCCTCCTCCTCCTCCTCCTCCTCCTCCTCCTCCTCCTCTTCGTCTTCTTCTTCTTCTTCTTCTTCTTC